>JAVTVY010055889.1:0-29726 GCA_036873755.1 Hanleya hanleyi | reverse complement strand
AAACGTTTCCACCGCTCGGTGGAAACCTTTACACCGCGCGCGCTGGGGTCAAAGGTCAGTTCCGGTCACGTGAACGGAGGCGGAAGTGACCTCACAGAGGTCATATGCAAATGTCACTTCCGAGCTCTGAGCTCCACAGGCTTTGAGCTCCAAGAGCTCCGATCCAAGAAACACACTCGCAAGCACACACATACACACAGAGGCATACACACACACACACACACACACATACACACGCACTTGCACGCACACGCATACACCCAGACACACACGCATACACACAGGCGGGTCAAAGGTCAGTTCCGGTCACGTGAACGGAAGCGGAAGTGACCTCACAGAGGTCATATGCAAATGTCACTTCCGAGATCTGAGCTCCACAGGCTTTGAGCTCCAAGAGCTCCGATCCAAGAGCTCTGCCACACGGGAGTTCCCACCACCACCACCGGGCGTTGACGCCCATTTGCGCGCCGGGGTCAAAGGTCAGTTCCGGTCGCGTGACACGGGACACGGAGGTCACCGAAGATGTCACGGAGATCACCGAAGAGACACGGAGGTGCCCGAACATGATACCAGCTAGCGTGCTATAAAAGGGAAGCGGCCTGGCCGTTTCATCAGACACTCTGTCAATCACCAAGATGTTCACTTGTACTACGTGCTCGAAATCATTCACTCGTCTGCACGACTTGCGCCGCCATGAGGCTACCAAGCACGAAGGAACCGCCCGGTATAACTGTACGATATGTACACTGTCGTTTCAGCGCCCGGGTCATTTACAGCGCCACACACGTGCACGCCATGAAGTACCCAAGCGTCCATGCGAAGAATGTGGTCGGCTTTTCAAACTGACCAGTCAGTTGCTGCGACACCAACGCACACGACACCCTGTTCCGCAGCCACGTTTGCAGGTAGAAGAGCCCGTAGGCATCAATATCGAAACAGGGGAACTCCCACCCATCGCACGAGGGCCGATGATGATGTCGCCCTAATTCAACAGTCAAATTCCGACGACAAGACCTTGGGCCAGATTTTGTACGACGTGGAGGGCAAAGTACACTTCGTGGACGAAGCCATAAATGTTCCCAGCGATCTGTTACACGAAGACCATCCAGTGAGTGACATTTATCGGCGCCATTGGCCCATGATCCGGCACTGTTTCTACCGTCATCGCCCTATTCAAGATATCTACAATTTCCGACTGACTGACCTCACCCGTCTACGCAACTACGTGGAAGCCATCTTCAATGACCAAGCTACGTCCTTCAAATTAAATCTGGCGTTTGGTTATGTGCTGCAGCATAAGGACACAGACCAAGCCCGATATTTTTACCCGAGCAGTAACATCCGGGTATTTGACCAACCGTTTACCATCATTAACCGGGCGTCGCTAGAGACGATGCTGGAGAAACTGGACACCGTGGATCCCTTGGAATGGGCCCAACAACAACGCCCCAACACCAAGTGGACAGTGGAGAGTGTGACCAATGTTACGTTTTTCGTTACCAAGCTGACCGACCACCCCCATCGGCTGAATGCGTCACTCATGCACTGATGAATACCATAACATGCCGTACATACTCTATATGTCTACATGTTGATCGTTGACGTTACGGAGGTGACCGAAGAGACACGGAGGTTACCGAAGATGTCACGGCTCGGCCCTCGACTTGGGGATAGTTGAACTGAGTGTGCTAAAAATAGATGACCAGCTAGCGTGCTATAAAAGGGAAGCGGCCTGGCCGTTTCATCAGACACTGTGTCAGCCACCAAGATGTTCACTTGCACAACTTGCCAGAAGCAGTTTATTCGTCTGCACCACTTGCGCCGCCATGAGGCCTCCACCCACAACGATGCACGGTATACTTGTATAATCTGCTCACGGTCATTCAATCGGGAGGATAATTTACTGCGCCATGAGAGGGCACTCCACGCGGGCGCGACGGAACAATGTAAGGATTGTGGTCAACTCTTCAAAAGACGCAGTCAGTTAAGACGGCATCAGCGTTTGATTCATGTCCCGTCTCTACGGTATGAGCGACAACTTCCCACTAAAGAGGCACCCAGGAGGGTCGGACCCAGTGAAGATAAGCCCGGGGAGACGAACGACACTGGTGATGCGATGACGGAGAGCCCGCCTATACCCACAGTTCAGAAGAGCCTGGATATCCAGTCGGACCCCACCGTTACGGTTTCGAGTCATACGCCTGACAACATCGAACATTTTCTGGACGAGCCCATAAATGTTCCTAGCGATCTCTTACCCGAAGATCATCCAGTGAGTGACATCGATCGGAGCCATTGGTCCATGACACGGCACTGTTTCCACCGTCATCGCCCTATTCAAGATATCTACAATTTCCCACTGACCAGCCTCACCCGTCTACGCAGCTACGTGGAAACCATCTTGAAAGATCAAACTACGGCCTTCAAATTGAATCTGGCGTTTGGTTATGTGCTGCAGCATAAGATGACGCGTGAATTGTGCTATTTCTATTCCAGTGCCATAAACCCAGTGTACGACCAGCCGTTTACCATCATTCACCGGAGGTCACTAGAGATGATGCTGGACCAAGTGGAACAGTTGGATGTCTTGGGATGGGTCCAACAACAACGCCCCAACACCAAGTGGACAGTGGAGAGTGTGACCAATGTTACGTTTTTCCTTACCAAGCTGATCCACCACCGCCATCGGTTGAATGTATTCACCCATGCACCGATAGATACTCAGAATGCACAAACAACTATCTGAGGATATGTTGCCTCAACGGTATGCTGGGCTGCCCGACGATGATTAGAATAAACGGTTCAAAGCGAAGATGGCCGAAGATGGAACTTTCTGAAATGGAGACTTCTGATTGGACAAGAATACATCTAACGGACAGGAACGAATATGACAGATGCAAATGGTGGCCTCTGATTGGACAAGAGTCTTCTTGAATTGTAAATATACCCAACGCGGCTCCCCAGCGTGGGTATGATGTAACATTTGGGAGAATAAACTATATGAAAAAACTTCTTGTTGTTGTTGTTCTCTCATGTCTCATCCTTGTTGTTGTTGTTGTACTGTCTCCGGTCTGTTAAGGCGTAACGACGGACGTCACTGCATTTCGAAGAATGAGTGACAATTCCATGGAATATCAGAGCTTCTGAGCTATTTCACCAGGGCGTTGAAGCATTAAGAATGGCGTTGGTGGACGTTGCTCCAAGATGACACCGCACACGACGCATTCGGACCAAGGATGGTGCATCTCTACACCAAATACTTTCCTTCACTGCCCCAAAATACCCGCTTTCGCTACTACTCGTACTGATGACGTCACCGATGACGTCACAGATGCTGCGGACATGCCTCAAATCGGGGTGTACACCCCGAGAGCTACAACATGACACCTCCCACGACGCATTCGGACCAAAGATGGTCCCGCTCTACCCCAAATATTATCCTTCAGTGCCCCAAAATGCACACTTTCGCTACTACTCGTACTGATGACGTCACCAATGACGTCACAGATGCTGTGATCAGCCGCCAAATCGGGGTCTACACCCCGAGAGCTACAAAATGACACCTACCAGGACGCATTCGGACCAAAGATGGTCCATCTCTACACCAAATACCTTCCTTTCACTGCCCCAAAATGCCCACTTTACTTACTACTCGTACTTATGACGTCACCGATGACGTCACAAGTGACGTGAACAGCCCTCAAATCGGGGCCTACACCCCGAGAGCTACAAGATGACACCTTCCAGGACGCATTCGAACCGTGAATAGCCCATCTCGACCCCAAATACCTTCATGTACTGCCCCAAAATGGCCACTTTACTTATTACAACCAACTGCGCATGCGCAGATTAACGCGACTTGCACTTAAAAACACACCATTCTGACTCTAACCCACACAAGCTTCACTTTGACACCTTCCACGACCCATTCGGACCCATAGCGGTCCATCTGTACCCCAAACACACACCCACATACCCCCCAAAATGCCTGCTTTCTCTACTACGGCCAGACTGCGCATGCGCAGATTGACGCGACTTGCATTTAAAAACACGCCATCCTGACTCTACCCCACACAAGCTTCACTTTGACACCTTCCACGACCCATTCGGACCCATAGCGGTGCATCTCTACCCCAAACACACACCCACATACCCCAAAAATGCCTGCTTTCTCTACTACGGCCAGGCTGCGCATGCGCAGACTATTGAACACGGACGAACCATTAGTGTAGTCAAGTGCTCCTGCACGAGAGCTTCAAAATAAGACCTCATACGACACCATTGGACCATTAGTGGCCCACCTAGACCCCAACACGTCCACCCCGTATGGACCTATACACCCATAGCCATGCAGTATAGGCCTATGGGTCTACCCAGGCCTCGGTGACTTTTTCCAAAAATTTCACCGATTCGCTCCGGGACACTTCCTATCGTGTTCTAAATGACGAGACGTGAAAAACAAATCAACCATACCGCAAATGTATAGAAGTAGGTTTCCCAGGGGGACAAACATTGGACCTATACCCCCAGTATGGGACTATATGGGTCTATATGGGCTGTATGGTACTTTTTCAAAAATTTCACCGTTTCATGGCGGGACACTTCCTATCATGTTTGTCTTGACGAGACTAAGAAAACAAACCCAAACAACCATACCGCAAATGTATAGAAGTAGGTTTTTCAGGGGGACAAATATTGGTTCTATACCCCCAGTATGGGACTATATGGGTCTATATGGGTCTCGGTGACTTTTTTCAAAAATTTCACCGATTCGCTCCGCGACACTTCCTATCATGTTTGTCTTGACGAGACTAAGAAAACAAATCCAGACAACTATACCGCAAATTTCTAGAAGTGGGGTTCCCAGTGGGACAAACATTGGTCCTATACCCCTAGTATGGGCCTATATGGGTCTATATGGGTCTCAGTGACTTTTTTCAAAAGTTTCACCGATTCGCTCCGCGACACTTCCTATCATGTTCTAAATGACGAGACCAAGAAAACAAATCCAAACAACCACACCGCAAATGTCGAGAAGTAGGTTTCCCAGTGGGACAAACATTGGTCCTATACCCCCAGTATGGTACTTTTTCAAAAATTTCACCGTTTCGCTCCGCGACACTTCCTATCATGTTTGTCTTGACGAGACTAAGAAAACGAGACCCCACAACCTATACCGCAAATGTCGAGAAGTAGGTTTCCCAGGATGGTCCTATACCCCCATACCCCATATAGGCATTTTCCGTAATTTAGGATAAAGTCCGTGTTCCGTATTTTTTCAGGAAAAATTTTACATACACCCACCCTGGAACTAGGGGGAGATAACTCTATTGATAGGCAAGCCCCGTTAAGCCCGGCGACCTATATACCCCCATACCCCATATAGGCATTTTCCCAGGTTTTTCGATAAAGTCCGTGTTCCGTATTTTTTTTTTTTTCAGGAAAAAATTTACATGCACCCACCCAGCCATCAAATACCCCTTCACCTAGGCTTCACTTTGATACCTCATATGACCCCATCGGACCATTAGGGCCTCCCAGATCCCAAAATCATTTTCATACACTTTGGCCACCGCGTATGCGCAGAATGCCGATATTTCAACCCCACACCCAGCCCATCAGATGCCCCTTCACGAATGCTTCACATTGATACCTCATATGACCCCATTGGACCATTAGTGGCTCCCCTAGCTCCAAAACGTCTATTTTCATACCCTTTGGCCACCGCGCATACGCAGAATGCCGATATTTCAACCCCACACCCAGCCCATCAGATGCCCCTTCACATAGGCTTCACTTTGATACCTCATACAACTCCATCGGCCCATTAGGGGCTCCCCTAGCTCCCAAAACGTCTATTTCCATACCCTTGGGCCACCGCGCATGCGCAGAATGCTGATATTTCAACCCCACACCCAGCCCATCAGATGCCCCTTCACGAATGCTTCACATTGATACCTCATATGACCCCATTGGACCATTAGTGGCTCCCCCTAGCTCCAAAACGTCTATTTTCATACCCTTTGGCCACTGCGCATGCGCAGAATGCCGATATTTCAACCCCACACCCAGCCCATTAGATGCCCCTTCACGAATGCTTCACTTTGATACCTCATATGACCCCATCGGCTCATTAGTGCCTCCCCTAGATCCCAAAACGGCTATGTCCATAACCTTTGGCCACCGCGCATGCGCAGAATGCCGATATTTCAACCCCACACCCAGCCCATTAGATGCCCCTTCACGAATGCTTCACTTTGATACCTCACTCGACCCCATCGGACCATTTTATCTAGGGACTACTTTTTCTCCGCGGAAGCTTTTTCCCGCGACCGCATCGCCGCCAGGACCGCATCACCGCGGAGGAATACATCCCCTTTTCCACAAAATTCAAGATGGCGGCCAAACTCTGGCAGATCGAGTTGTCTCCCTTGCGTCCAGAGTGTACAGATGGCGCCACCCTCAAAACCTCCCCGAAAATTTTTACATCCGGGTGAAATACGGCTCGAGCGGGTTTTACACTACTACTGATGTCCCTTGAGATTGCATTTTGCACACTTGCGCCTACAGGTGGTGCCGCCTGGTGTCAAAATCTAAATTTGGTTTCCGGGCCATAATGAGGACCCTCCTCGGTATGCAGATACCTTGCCATGTGATGTCCCTTGGGTTTGTGTTTCGCCCGTTTCTGTCCACAGGTCGCGCCACCTGGTGGAAAAATCCGAAATTTTCTTCTGGGCAATATCTCGAGAACAGCTCGGCAGGTTCGCCTCAAATTTAGCTTAAACTTATTTATTGTACCATTATTGTACAAATTTGGTTTCCGAGCAAGAAGTTGAGGACCCTGTTTCTTATCAAAGTTTGTCTGCCGATACCATGCCATGAGATGTTGCTTGAGATTGCGTTTCGCCCACTTGCACCTACAGGTGGTCACACCTGGTGACCAAGTTTAAATTTGGTTTCCAGGCAATAGGTTGAGGACGCCTTCAGATTCTTGTCAAATTTCGTGTGCCGATAATACGCCATGAGATTTCGTTTGGGGTTGCATCTCGCCCACACCTACAGGTGGCACCACTTGATGGCAAAATCTAAATTTGGTGATTACTGGGTTATTATGTAAGCATGTTTACAAACATATATAACAAAGAATCTCCACCACTCACATACCAGCTAATACCTCAAACAGTAACTCTCATTATGTATGGCAAGCACAGTGCCGTAGTAATACGCGCCATAGGTGGATCACGCTAGGAAGGTCCAGGAGCCTTCCCCTCACCATGGTCCGTAATGGCGAAGGGTTGGTCGAACCTGTGGATGTTGGGGCTAAGACGCTAAGACTGCAGCCAATCTGTCTCTTTATCGCGTAAGATGTACTCGAAGTCTAGATTGAGTCGAAAGACAGTGGCGTGATCGTTGAAGATCGCTGCGACATAACTTCGTAGACGGGCGAGATCGATCAGGCGGTAATGGGTAACGGTCTAGTGGAGGGCGTTGACTAAGAAAACACCGTTTAATGGTGGACCAGTGGCGCCAGTACATCTCACTCACTGGGTGGGCGTCGGGAAAAGCCTCGGAATACATCCACGGGATTATCCACGAAGTGCACATGACCCTCATTACCATCGCTGGTGGGGTGGTTGGGGAATAGGGCTCTTATGTGTTGCGCGGGTGATGCTGTGATGCTGGCCTCTATCGCCTCTTCAACCTGCAAACGTGGCTGCGGCATAGAGTGTCGTCACGGACGAATATTGACGGCGGCTAAATTAACTCGGCCATTTGAAAATCGTCACATAATCCTCACATGGGTACGTGCCCCATGGACTAACCGTTCATGGCGGTGTAAATGATCCACACAAATAAATAAATGTGGCACTGCAGGACGTACAAGTATACTGGCTGGAAGGTGAGCGCCGATTCTGGGGTCCGATGACCCGTTCGGTAAGACATGACCATATTTGGTAGGGAAAAAGGTGAACGGGTGGGTTCCTTGACCCCAGGATCAATCTCAATGGGCTGTTCGCCTCGCTGCAGCGGATCGAACTGCATGGGCTTATCGACTCGGGGTGGTGGATCAATCACCATGGGCGCTGAATCGTCGAGCCTCAGTAGTGGCGAGAGCTGACATGGTGAAAGTCGATGGATATGGATGACACTTTGATAGCCTTGACCACAATCCGCACATGGATACGTCGGTGCCTGATGGAGTGTACGTTCGTGGTAGTCCAAGCGAGTAATGATCAATAATGGCTTCGAGAAGTTCGTACATGTGAACAGCTTGGGGATTATAGACGGTCTGCTGGAACGGGACAGGACGCTCGCTCTTAGTACCGCTAGCTGGCACTCTGAAAAACGGTTTAAGTCAATGAGAATTTTTCGACGAACGGCCTCTTCATCGAGACCGTCGGGAAAATGATCCGTACACTATTGTACCTACATGTAGGTCTATGTTTGATGGAGATGACCCGCTGGATCAGGGTGGCCCGAGTGGTCTAAGGCACTTTGTACAATATGGGTTAGAATCCCACTCCTGATTCCATTTTGTACCGCTACCTATTGTATCTACTACATTGAAATCAATCGCACAAGACAGAGTGTTGGGTGATATTTCATTTTCTTTTTTATTCAGTGAATAACAACAACAACAACAACAACAACAACAACCGCGTGAGAAGAATAGAGTGCACTCCACAGTATCCTCGGTTCCGTACCACATCTCCATGCCTTCCTCCATCAAGACAGTCAGGTCGACCTGGATGAATCGTTGGCAATCCGTAACGGTCAACGTACTCCTTTTCTCTTCTGTCAAGTCTAGCGGGATACGGCTCGAACAAACACTCGTTGAAAGACGGTGTGTGTCTACTCATCGTTATCTAGCCCGGTTGAAATCTGGTCCGTATCCATATTGGGTAGAATATTGACAGAGAACGTTTCCGCTCTTAGGGAGCGTGTCAAAAGTTTTGACGCGAACGCGTTCATATTTGAACGTTCGACTGTTCATTTCCGCATGCGTCAGGCCGTTCATTTTACACATCAGCGTCAGGAAATGAACAGTCGAACGTTCATATTTGAACGTTCATTTTTTTGAACGTTCATTTTTGAACGTTCATTTTAAAATGAACGTTCATTTTTCAATGCACTCCGACATTCATTTTCGCACGTTCGTTTTCGCATGTTCATTTTCTCAGGTGTATTTATTTTGCACTAGCTTTCGTAGGTATATAACCCACTTCCTCTGACGAAGTACTTTCGTTCTTTCAAAGCAATTATGGCAAAGATTTGACGTTTGTCTACAACAAATTCAATAAATGTATTTAATATAATAAAAGTGGATCTTTCGTACATATTCTGGGGAATTATTTACCCGGAATTATAGAACAGCGAAACTGACTTGAAACAAAAAAAGCCAACACACGTATTTTCTTATATAAACAAAGATCAATTAACAGTTATCTATTTTACAGCATTCAACGATTTCAGATAATTTAAGATAATAATAGGTGGCGACAAAACAC
The DNA here is from genome assembly GCA_036873755.1 of Hanleya hanleyi. NCBI lineage: Eukaryota > Metazoa > Mollusca > Polyplacophora > Lepidopleurida > Hanleyidae > Hanleya > Hanleya hanleyi. Next base: position 20,217 of record JAVTVY010055889.1, on the reverse strand, counting down.
TGAAGCCGTGACCGGGACAAGTAGGCCCCTAACAGAGAAACAATTTTATCATTGTCCTTCCATATATCATCCGTTTATTAAACAAAATCGCAGACATCGGACACACCACTCTAGGTTTTACAGAATGCACTGAATACATGTATATAAACAATGCAAAGCACATGGTAAGTTACAATAAATTCTATAACAGAGGAAGGCCGCGCTGCGGGAAAGTAGATTTGACTCCACGCATTTTATAATAGTATACATCGCAAGGCAGGTTTCTGTATGCAACCGACTTTGAGCTCTCACCCTTTCTGGGCCTCCTGGGCAGACGGGGGCGCACGTGCGTTACGCACGATCAATATACAGAGCAGGTCAGACAGGACGATGGGGGACGCCTAGGGGTTTAGCATATACGGTTGACAAATAAGTTAACAATCGCGATCAACATCCGTCGAATGCCATGTATCAAATTTGTTATATAAATGTCATACAAATACGTAATATAATAATGTGTGGTTTGATATCACAACGAAGTCTTTATTTGTCCATCAAATTTCTTCAAATTACGAACATTCTAAGGGGCTTAATTCACCAACTTGTTCACCCGATTATTGTATCATTCTTTACGATATTTGGTCACATCGGACTTTTAATAAAACCAAATCAGTATGGTGATATTTCTCTGTCGAAGTTTAATATTATATAGTTCATCTCGTTTTCTCCCAAAAAATAATACACGCGGCGCGTTAGTTCCTATATGTCGCTCGTTCCCGGTAAATAATTCCCCAGAATATGCACGAAAAATCCACTTTTATTACATTAAATACATTTATTAAATTTGCTGTAGATAAACGTCAAATCTTTGCAATAGTTGCTTTGAAAGAAGGAAAGTACTTCTTCAGAGGAAGTGGGTTATGTACCTACGAAAGCTAGTGCAATATAATTACAGTTGCGCTGCCTTTTCGAGTGTTCTGTTTTCGTTTTGTTTTGTTTTTTTTTCATTCTAATAAGAGTCGACACACGATAGCCGTATTGTGAGCCCTTCAGCGATTTCTGACACCTATCATACATACTAATTTGAACGTTCAAAAAAGAACGTTCTTTTTCTGACGTTCATTTTTTCTGACGGGGTAGTGTTCATTTTCTGACTGTCGAACGTTCGTTTGCTGGAAGAAAAAGAACGTTCACCTGTTCATTTTCTGACGCATTCTTTTAGTTTGAACGTCAAAACTTTTGACACGCTCCCTTATCTACGTGAATGATGTTGTTGAACTCGGCGTAGCAAGCTGTTATAGGTCAAGTGATTCGTGCATGCGCACTCAGAGAGTAGCAGAGAGGGGGCAAGAGTTTTTGTTCGCACACGCTTAGATACAAATTTCGTAGAACCACGGGTGTGTACTGTGTTAAAATAGCAGTATTCTGATAGGCTTAGCTAGTTCAAAGTGGATTGAATGGAAGAACAATACAGGATTTCGTATTAACCATTTATTACCCCCATTGTTATATCATACCCAAGTTGGGGACCGCCCTAGGTATGTTTAGTGTCTTTGTGTGTCGGTCATGTTCACTCTGTAAGGATCCACCAGCGTGTTAGTTGCCTCTTCGGCCATTGTCGTCAACGGGATGATCTGTCAGTTTGGTGACGAAAAACGGTCACCATCTTCACGGTCCATCTGGTGTTGAGGCGCTACTTCTGGGCCCATGTCAACGGGCTAATTGATCGATCTCAAACAAAGTCGTCTTCATTGAGGCACGAACGATAATGGCGAAGAGTTGGTCGAACACGTGAATGTTGACGCTAAGACAGTACAGCTGCAGCCACTCCGTCTCTTCGTCGCGTAAGATGTACTCGAAGTCTACATTGAGTCGAAGATAGTGACTTGATCGTTGAAGATCGCTACGGCGTAGATCCGTGGACGGGCGAGATCGATCAGGCGGAAATTGATAACGGTCTGGAAGAGAGCCTTGGCGATGAAAACATCGTCGGATCGTGGACTTTTGGCGCCAATACATCTCACTCACTGAAAGGGCGTCGGAAAAAGCTTCGGATTATATCCGCGGGGTCATCCACGAAGCGCACATGACCCTCATTACCATCGTTGGCGTGGAGTCGCATGGCTGGGTTGGATGGAAGGTGGCTGCATCTCAGACGGTGGGGTGGTAGGGGGTCAGCCTCTTATATGTTGTGTGGGTAGTTCATGTGCCTCGATGCGGTTTTAGAACCCGGAGCGTGGGCGCATGCTTCCAAAGTCGTGGCAACATGATTCTCAAATAACGATGAAGGCCGTGATCATTCGCTCTTTATCCGTTCTGTATGTCTCGGGGGCCGCATAAAGGTAGCTTGCTTCGATTATTGCCTGGCACCGTCGGACTCAAAGAGAGACAGGTAAAGGGGTGTTGCTAAAGGGGATCAATAACTGGAGTTGTATCCTTTGGCCTGGTAACTCGCTCTCTTACATATGGTACGGACTCACGAGACGTTCAGGATAATTCGCTGGTGGTAGGTGGGTTTCAGTCCGATGAGTGTGTTTCTGTGGTGCGTCGGTCGGTCGTACCGTGATATTCTGGATCGTAACCGGCTGAGGGAGCGCCTGTACCCGGCAGGGTTCTGACGGTCGGTGTGGGACAGGCTGAGGGTAGGCTCGTGACCGGATCGGCAGGCGTTGTTATGATACACTGCATGGCAAAGCCATCCTCGTACTAGTTAGGTTGAGTAGCGGGATGACTGTCCCCACTTCGTATAAAAAACACCCAAACCATTACGCCCACGGGACTAAGAGTGTGATTAGGGCACTCACTTAACTTCTAGGGATTTCCTGATCAGCGGCAGTCACCTTCGTCTATATCTGCACGTAGACTGAACTCTGAACTCTTGTGGGGAGTCTTTATATCCGTTTCATCTGGTTTGGGAGGATCCACGAATTAAACGAACTGGGCCAACCTTGTCACTTCCCGAGGTGAAACATGTTACCTCGGCGTCGTTCGGTCTTCAGAATGCCTTCCACGCCGTAGTAGTTCGCTATGGATTCTACCGCGGGATATAACCCCACGTCGTGAAACGTCTCTTCCAGGAATTGCAGTCGAAGATCTTCCAGTTGATTCTTCGAACTTGCCCTTCACCCCGCACTTGTACGCCACGCTGGAATTTATGTGGAATATATACGTACATGGAGATGTGGCTGGGGTTGGCTGGGGTACAAGACTGCCAGAACCTGGGCTTCGTTGCGCAGGGATACTTTGATGGGAGCCCCCTGGATACTGCGGTGATAGGCCCTATTGAAAGTAGAAAGATTTTACGGTCAAGAATACACGGCGATACATCGATGTGCTTCCTAAACTCGTCGACGGTACAAAAGGTACGATTGAACTGTTCGACGACGTAGTGTCTTGTTGTATCTGTGAAAGAAGAACACCTTGTGGGTGTTCAGAAAAGGTACGAGGGTTTGTTGAGGAGTTATGTCCCTTCATCGGTTTGTAAGTATACGTTTTTGCGCTCGGTCTTGAAATTATGCTTGAACGCGTTGATGAGATTTTCGTTCGTTTTTGGTACGACTCAGGCATCGTTCGGCAGAATGTCGATGCAGGTCAAGATATACCGGTTGCCGTCGTTTTGTTCAGCAAACGCCCTAATGTCTACCAAATCGGCTCGCCATTGTCTGCCTATGTCCCTGATGATGACCTGTTGACATGGAAATGACAGCGGGAAACTCGATGTAACATGTCCCGGTGTCCTGGGTTTTAACCAGGCTTCGACGGATACCCCGGGTTTTGTTAGCTCGTTCAGGGCGTTCATCCCATTGAACGCTGTCGGACTAAACTTGAATACAATTTGTTAAACACCTTCTCCCAACACTTCATGGTGACGACAGATGAGGGACCCGTGACCTACCCTTTTTTCATAATGGGGCCGAACTTCTTTTATTGATAATGTCATCAACCAGCGTGCCGCCCAAGACCAACTCATCTGCTAACCAAGTCTCCATGTAACACTTCGTCCACATCGGCTGCAGCATGTTTGAAGGCGGCCATAGATAGGGATGGAGGTGAAATGCGGCGTGGATCCATTCATGCGAGCCAGTTGAACAAAGAAGGGACCGTGTCGGATGCGTAGACATTGTCACACACATGGACGTCGTCCAGTTCACCACTCAACTCCCGTTTGAATGTTCAGCAACCCCGACGGGATAGGCGAATGACAGCCCGTTGAGATTGTGTCGGGTCACTTATACACGTGTAAGAAAACCTCGGGGGGTAATGTTGTGAAAACGGCGTCCGATATATGTTTCTCAAGTACCTCACGCTCGACAGCAATGTTGTTAGGTTGTCATATAAATAGATTCGGTAAAGATGTAACTCATAACATTGCCAACGCCAGCCGATTATACCTAATGAAAATTCCGTGTAGGTCACGTGATCACAAACAAAACAATTTCGAAACTATAAGATTCAAGAAACTTGAGCGCGATTCCTGACACATCAAACATTTTTTCAAAAGGCTAAGATCATTAAGTATAAGTTGTAAAATATGCCAGTGAGTGGTGATGGACGTAATAATACCTAGAATGTAATGTATTACTGGAAAACCTTGCTTAAAGTGACCTCAAGTACAAATTTAGAGAAATAATGATAATGAGAGCCTAACCGGTTAAATAAATAAACAATAGACAACTATCATCGGTGGGTTTCAAGTAGAGTAGATAATCAAATATTCTAAGCAATCAATGAAAACATCGCATAATTCGGTGTGATCGTGCACAAGATGGTTTCACGCTTCCCAATCGCAAATAGTAGAAACTGCTCTCATCTGAATTATATCGCCTTAATTCGATCCCCCGCCTGTATCGGTGAAAAGTGGTCTTTAACTGTGGCCCGATTAATGACCAGCGAAGCGATGTACTGATTGCGTCATAAATGACTTCACAGTTATACGATTTCTTTTGCTGTCATGGTCAACATTCATCTTCAGGGTTCACATGCCGCAAGTTGCCCTATCGACTAGTGTATAGGGTGCACTTTTCACTCATTCGAGTGCGCACTGATCGTATATGCGGTTTCACCGACATATAGTGCTGGCGATTAGGTGCCTTACTCTGGGGGTCGCTGATTCGAATCCCGTATACTAAGAGAGAGTAATCCCAAATTAACGAAAATATACTGTATTTACGATCACTTTCTAAATGACAAAAATATACCGTATCTGCCTACGTTTTCAGATATGGGATCCGGGGTTGACCTGGGATGTCCTTGTGCACACCCATGCCAGGGTAAGAATAGTCCTCAGCTCTTCAGACAGCTTGTCGTGATAGGCGACTAACTGGGGCACCCGTGGGGCTCCCGGGTGTCAAAAGGAATAGGACACTCCAGTTTTCAGCACTAGAATCTGTGCTATACTAAGATAGCATAATCCCAAAACAACGAAAATACTGTTAAATGTTATTCCCTCCGAATGGGCCTAAGCTAGATTCCATCTTGATACAAAAGAACACATTGCTTTGAGACCAATCATCAGACGGAAAACAGCACAGTGTCAATTGTAAATATTTTAATGTTGATTAAGCAAGGACTGAATGATTCAAAACAAATATTCTCTCAACAATGACATACATATATTACTACAACATTGGTATACAGTTTGGCCAAACCTGATGACCAAGATTTCAAGAATATAGCAAATACCCGTAGACAAATTATCATTGAAGAAATAACGCACTTTATTAGTTTATTAACTAGTTTACGGTGTCGGTCACTGTAAAGCTAACAATTGGCAGGAGTTCAATAAATTATAAACTGCGAGGACGGAGCTGTTGGTGTTTAACCAAGAAGACGATGAAATACACGAATGTTGCTTTATTTATGTACAGTGAAGAATATTAAGTAACACCAGGGCTGTTTAAAGGCCTGATATGGAAATGATATCCCGTAAGAAATTCAGAAAGAAAATTTCTGTGAAAGTAGGCATATTGCATGACATTAACATAATTTACCTATTGAATGAAAGCTCGTGTGAAACACGGGCGAAGAGCATTTTCCCAGATAATTTTGTAACACATTTGGTACTCACAGGGCTTTAGATCTCCCCAATTTGGGCACAACCCCTATTAATGGTGGCAAATTTTTTTAGGATGGGACAGAGGATGGGGCACATACCCCTGGGGGATGAGCAATCAGGAATCATCCCTGGTAGTAGTGCCTCTGCGAAGGGATTTCTTCACCAATGGCCAAAACCCAGTGTGAGGCAACACCAACTTTATTTTGCGTTTCATGGGCCCACTAACATTAAAAAATCTAATAAAAATAAAATGTCAAATTGCCACTTTTATATTCCCAATGAAAGTTTGAACATAAATACTTTTACCCCCTTCTTATTCCTGATTGTATGAATTAGGCTGCTGTATTCTACCTGAAACATTGACAGCAAATAAAAATGCCAAACAACAAAAAATAAATACCTTTCACTATAATTTTTCACTGTAAGTCAGCGAATTGTTGTTGTTGTTGTAAAATGCTGCTAATACTACTTGGGCAATAATGACATTCAATGTAAATCAGGAACCTTCACTGGCTGTGATCTATCACTCTGTCATGGTACCCATATTTCGACAGTGATGCAGTATGTCAGAGCTAGGAAATGGAGGGTGTTTCAACAGCTCAGCCTATACAGCATAATTTTTGTTACTGTTGAATTACAACACATATAAAGGAAGTGGGAAGAGGTGCCGACATACTGGCAGAGCCACATGACTTCTCAGCATAGTCTACCGGTTAACCTATTCTAAAGCACATACCAAGAATCTAACGATTTGTGATATGTGTTGTATCTCAGGTACGCTTTTATTGTTCCTGTTCATGTGGCAACTTGGATGATATGACCACACGGCCCCTAGCACCGGCATAAGTGGTATTAGATACAAATCTAGAGCTATGATGGAAATGCTCTGACAACTTGTATATTGGTAATTGGTGAGCTGTTTCGCTGTGACAACTCGTACACTGGGGATTAGCGAGCTGTATCGTCATCAGATGAAAATGACGACATTTAACACAAAAGACTAGTCTGTAAGGCCCGATGTCGACCCAGCATCAACTTCCCACATATGCCAACATATACCAAAGACCAAAAGGTCTGCACAGGGGGCAGGGCTGTTGAGGCTGTTGGAACACATGTATGCAAAATTCGCTAGATTGTTCTGAAAGATAACCACAGCCACAACAAATAGATTTGGAGTGTATGTTGGCAGTTAACATGTGACTTAACATAGTTTTTGATCTTGAAAAAATAGGTCAATGTCAGTCCTATTCATTGACTTCAGGTCCATCATCAGTTGCATATGTGGTATCAATTTAGAATGCCTAGCTATATTTCATGTTATATCATAATATAAAGTATATAACCTCGAGAAAATAGGTTCAGTCAACTGGGATAGGCTTGTAATCCGTCACCAATTGCACAAGTATGATGAATTTGGAGAGCCCATCTTCACTCCTTTCTAATAATAAATTTGACCTCGATAAAACAGGTGAAGGTCAGTCAATTTCATTAATTAGGCTTCTGATCCATCACCAGCTGCATATGTAGTATGACAAGAAAGATGGGCAGACAGAGAGACAGACAGACAGACAGACAAACAGATAACATGGAAAATTCAGTTCATTTTGGGGCATCGTTACATATCATCTTCAAAGTCTAAATATTCTGTCAAAATGTACCAAAACACACCATTTTACTTCTATATAGAGAAGAAAAGCAACTCCGAGTAGCCGGGATTACAATTTTATTCTGTATATTTCGCTATTAGTTCCAGCATCTTAAGCATTGAACAAAGTTACAAACAGCTTCATATGCACAGTATATATACAAGGCATAATGTGACCTTAGCCAATACGCATTTATGAATAGTAAGCCAGTAAATTATATCAGTCAAGTTGGACGGATATTAAAATGCCCTCATTTTCAGAAATTGTTAAATGTTAAGCGATGACCTGTCAGCGATCTACAAATAGTGTGATTCAGGTGTTACAATATACACTCCACAAATGTTGTAACTCGCATGGGAATATACAATTATGAAACATGCGAGTTACATTTGTAGGATTCCATCAATTCTGATGTGGATTGCCAAGAAAATTATACCTATATTATCTTAAAATGACAGTCCTTATCCAAACTTCATGACATGTAGAAATATTCAATGTAGGTACATACCCACAATATCACCATACTTTATTCATTTGTGCAGTTTACTTAGTTCTTGTCAGATAAGAAGATTATGTATTGTTTTCATCAATTAGAGTGTGTATTGTATTACCTGAATCACACCATTTGTAGATCGCTGTCAGGTCATCGCTTAACATTTAACAAATTTCTGAAAATGACAGCATTCTAATATCCGTCCAACCTGCCTGACATAATTTACTGGCTCACCTATTCATAAATGTGTATTGGCTAAGATCACATTATGCCTTGTATATACTGTGCGTATGGAGCTGTTTGTAACTTTGCTCACTGCTGAAGATGCTATAACTAACAGTGAAATATACAGAATGAAATTGTCATCCCTACTTGGAGTTGCTTTTCTTCTCTATTATTGGAAAATCATCAGTGGTTCCAATGGATTACTTCAATTAGATATACATGTAAAAATTTCCCAGGTGGGATGTGCCATATAGCAGGTATGTATTAGTTTCACTTCAAAAATCTTTCTACTTTTTCAGTTCAAGAAATAATTATCAGCATTTGTAATTATGCTGACAAAATGCAACAGTATGTTCAACAGCATTAACTGAGTGATAGTTTGTGATTTTATTCATTGAAAACTGGCCAGAATGCATCCCCAGACATCTGGAAACCCAAGCCTTCACAGCCACTGGAGATAAAGAAATGGACTTGGGAACAGGATCAAATTATTATATCAGTAATGGAGAGAGAAATCACACTAATTCTGGAAATGAAGTGTTTACTTTGTTGACACAAGGGGTGTACTAGTCCACTTATGTAAATTGCATTATGCAATAAGTCAACCATTACAGGTTTTATTACCAGAATAGTCAACATACAGGCCTCAATATGAGGCCTGAAAGGTAAAGCAGAATATAATGGCCTGACTTCAAGCTCACTTGAATCCTTAAATTCTCCATACTGACCATCCACTGATGCAGCCTAGACTAAGATATATTTAGCTGACTTTACCCTATGCCACATGATTATGCCAGCGCTAACAGCACCAATGTCCTTTCAATCCATTTTAAAACCATACTGTTAATAAAATTAGTAATTGAAAAAAAAAGAATGTATAATGAGATATAAATCAAACATTATGTTGACGGGCTGCAAAATCCGTATGAGAGGTGGTCCTTCAATTTCAATAAAAAAACAACTTTCAGGCCTTTGTCTGACAATAATAAACTTCATAAACAGATTAAATGCCAATAAATTGTGCTAAAAACATTTACTGCCTATAGTGCCATCCAATGATAAACAATATCACAAACCTACATGATGAAGCAAAATCCTCAGATGTGGCCTGGGGAATGTAGATATTGGACTCAAGTCGTGAGAATTTCATATATTTAAAAAAATGGCCATTTGGCTCACAAGAGATGCAAGTTATAACACTGGGAATGCTATGATCATGTTCAGCAAAACAGAATTACTTTTCCCTGATTAAGAAGCAAATTTCCATTTTTGTGAAAAGAAAATCTTATTTTGAAATGCAAAAATGACTCTCCATGATTCGCCAACACCACCAAAATCTTGTCAGTTCTTTGCCTATCTTGCAAGATCATTATACCCAAATTACATGGAAATCGAACACGTTGTTCAGAAGATATGATGTTACACATGTTTACCTGCATTCATGTCTACAGCGCCACATAGTGATGACCAAATGTCATGAAAAATCTAAATGTGAGATCTAAAGCCCTAGGGAGATGGCACATAAGAGTTCAATGGAAAAAAACTTTAATCATGATAATAGTTATAAAGGTTTTGTCGTCAAGTCAGATAAATGCGATTTTTCATTTAAATGGCAATTTGGTTCCCACCGAAAGGGAATTATCATGTCGGCAATCGTATATTTATGCTTGGCAACCTAGAATAGAACAGTTTTTAAATATTTCTTCAAGCGAATTGGTGAATTTTCATTTCACGAAAAACTGTTTTTTTTAGATGCAAAAAATTTGAATTTATAATTATGCCAGCTACACCAAAACCGTTTCAGCACATTGACTATCCTTCGAGACCATGGTAATAAAATTTCAAAGAAATCAGACAAGCCGTTCAGACGAAATCGTCAGAGAAAAGTTTACCTATGCTCTGACTACAACGCCACCTAGTGTTGAGCAGCAGGTATCAAAATACAACCAGACAAATTTCCCAGGCCTAAGGAGATAGCACACCAAGTATGACCCGAAAATATTTAACGGTTTTAGAGATATTCACGTTTAAAGTCGCGGCGGCGGCGGATCTGGCGGAGCCGTTTCTCATGAAAACATAAGAGCATCCACTTTGGGGAAATGCTCTAATTATTAGTCAGAAATCATGAGATTTTGACAGAGAGAAAAAAAAATAAAAATAAAATAAAAATAGCCCAATGGGCTTTAATACCCCTCGACTATCAGTTATTTTCTACACTTAGCAATCATGCATTGCATAAGATGTATTTTTAGAACTTTGACAACATTTCATGTACCGGGCCACAATTACATAGGAAGACGTCATAATATATTCGTGTTTACTAGCACAAAGGTTAACAATGCAGTGTCCGGTCAAAGAGGTGTGTGAGGTTTATCATTCGGTAATTTCACTGAGTACAGGATATGAGCGATCCTCCCACGGACCGCCTGTTATTGCTTAACATTGAAACAGTGATCTTTGTGCCAGTGAGCATGGACACATTATGACGTCTTTCTATGTAACTGAGGACGGGTACATGAAACAACTATACTGGAGTTTTATATGGAGAGAATTACAAAGTTATTTCAAGCGTGATATATTCTCGTTATCACGGAGAAATGGTAGTCATTCTATAGAGTTCAGTTTGTTCAACACGCTGCAAAAAAGAAAATTTATACAGAGTTAACTATTGATTTTTGACAAGCTACAAAGAAGACGGCCGCTCAAAATGGACAAACTTTAAGAACCCAAATCACATTGCAGGTACCAGCACAGCAACGGTGTGCCCAGAACCCTGTACGGAGAACCAGTGGGGATAGAGATATGGGGATCACCTGGACCCAGGCTTTCGCCCCAGGGTTGGGTTGGGGTGAGAGTACAGGACTGCGCATGCGCAACCCGAAGTGGAACACTGTACGGAGAAGCAGTGGGGCTAGAGACATGGGGATTTCATCAAATGAGTCGACTGGACCCAGGCTTCAGCCCTCGGGTATTGTGCGCGTGTACAACAGGAAGTGGCACCCGGTACGGAGAAGCAATGGGCCAGGAACATGGGGATTTCACGAAGTCAGTCGCCTGGACCCAAACTTCCGCCGTGAGCTAGTGTGGGATGAGGGCGTAGGTCTGCGCATGCGCAACCGCAAGTGGAATCCTGTACGGAGAACCAGTGGGGTTAGAGGTGCACTCCAGGGATTCTTCCATCTGACAGGAATAGGCCACCAATTGTCGTAAAATCTTCATGCCAAATCACTTATATGTATATATTTTCTGAAAGAGCATGATTCAACTATTATTTTAAGACTCAACACTGCTATAGAAAAATGAATCTCAAACGTTCAAGCTCGCTTCATTTTTCCCAGCAAATCTCTTAAAATGTCGAGAAAAAAAAGTCGGCTCAATTTCCAGAAATATATGTAGGAGAGATTTCGATTAAATTCATTCTCACGTTCCCTGGTCCGGTATCAACTTAAAATGGCAAAAAAAAAAGTGGGGATCAACCTGTGCATTTTGTTTGTCAGATTTTCTCTCGGTAAATGAGTCCTGATTTTTAGGCACACCCAAGGGGCATAACTGAGGCGGGACAAAATTTACTCCATGACCCCGATCACCGTGTAGACAAAGCCAGCCATCGATCAGTACGTGCTTGTTTGCAGCATTGATAATACTGAATAAGATGGTATTATAGATATAAGCTATTAAGAAGACAAGAAGAATTATGATATAGCCGAATACAGGCAGTCTATCGTATTATAGTGTTAGGTGAGGGCATACGGCTACGTATGCGCAACCGGGAATGGAATCATGTACGAAGGACCAGTGGGGCGAGAGAGATGAGGATTTCGCCAAGTGAGTCTACTGGACCCAAGTTTCCGCCGCGAGATAGTGTGGGAGGAGGGCGTAGGGCTGCGCATGCGTAACCAGAAGTGGAATCTTGTACGGAGAACAAGTAGGGCTAGAGACATAGGGATTTCACCAAAGGAGTCGCCTGCACCCAGACTTTCCCCATTAGGTAGTGTGAGGTAATACGGCTGCGCATGCACAACCGGAATTGGAATCCTGTGCGGATAACCATGGGGCCTAGAGAGATGTGGATTGCACCATGTTAATCGCCTGGACCCAAGCCTCCGCCCTATCGTAGCGTGGTTTGCGGGCACTGGGCTGCAGATGCGCAACCGGAAGTCGAACCCTCTACGGAGAACCAATATGGCTAGAGGCATGGGGGTTTCACCAGAGGAGTGGCCTGGACCCAGGCTTCCGGCCTAGGGTAGTGAGGGTTGAGGATATACGGCTGCGTGTGCGCAACTGAAAGTGGAACCCTTTACGGTGAACCAGTGCGACCAGAAACATGGGGATTTCACGAAATGAATCGTCTGAACCCAGGCTTTCGCTGTAATGTAGTGAGAGCATAGGGCTGCGCATGCGCAACCGGGAGTGGAACCCTGTACGGAGAACCCATGGTGCTAGAGACATGGATTTCACCAAATGAGTCGCCTGGACCCAGGCTTCAATCCTAGGGTAGTATGAGGTCAGGACATAGGGCTGCGCATGCGCAATCGGACGTGAAACCCTGTACGGAGAACCAGTGGGAATAGAGAGATGGGGATTTCAACAAGTGAGTCGCCTGGACCCATACTTACGACCCAATGTAGTGTGGGACGAGGAGAAATGGCTGTGCGTGCGAAACTTGAAGTGAAACCCTATAAGGAGAACCATTTGGGAAGAGACAGGATTTCATCAAAGGAGTCGCCTGGACCCAGGTTTCAGCCCTAGGGTAGTGTGGGATCAGGGCATAGGGCTACGCATGCGCAATTGCAAGTGAAATCCTGTACGGTGAACCAGCGGGACTAGAGAGATGGGAATTTCAACAAAAGTCAAGTGAGTCGCCTGGACCCAGGCTTACGCCGCAAGGTAGTTTGGGGTGAGAGCATATAGATGCGCATTCGCAACCGGAAGCGGAACCCAGTATGACGAACCAGTGGGGCTAGAGATATGGGAATTCACCAAGTGAGTCGCCTGGACCCAGGAATTAGTCCATAGTTTCGAATTATTGGTCCCCCCCTCAAAAATTTTAATACAGCAGTGCGCCCGGGTCTGACCAATAATTATCTTTTTGGTAACCAGTATTTACAGTACCGAGCTTCTGGGTACTATCATTCCTTCAAAATGACATATGCGGATAGGTGACTTGGTTGAGCTATATGGCGATTCGGGCCGCGAAGTCAACCTTCGTCAGCCTCAGTTTCGTACGTTTTTCAGGTGTTTAAAAATAGGGTTATGTTACATATGGAATATGCGACAAAAAACGGCCTGGTCGACCCCATATTTTGAATGGCTTTTTTATCTCGCCACTAGATGGGGAACACTGAGAAGAAATATTATTGAAATCGATTGTCAAGATTTTTCCAGGAAATGAGCGAAATATGGCGTATTTTGGGTCATTTCAATAGTTTTTCCAGAAAATATGGAGTACGTTTCGAAGAAAGAAAATTTATCCCGGGTTGAATTTGCATAACTGGCTTGTATGCTGAATTAATGGTATGAGCATTCCCATGAAGAAAGTATATACTTTTATAGGGGTTTTCTGGATGGTTTGGCAACTCAGAAAGACGGAAGGGCTATACCAAGGGTTTATTTCCAGCAACGAGGGGCCTACTGTGGACTGCACCCTATATGCAATACCTTATATACAGTAAAAATATAATATGAGGTATGATACGCTCTGCTGACTTGTAATAAACCATTTGCCTTTTCATTTTCGCTCAAATTGTTCAGTTTTATACCATTTTAATGTACGCGTTCAGATCTTTCGAATGTCGGGCAGAATATATAGAAATTTTCAAGTGTAACATAGAACAACTACGCCGATAACTTATGTTACCAAGCAGGACTATGCAGATTTACCTCCCCTTGGACGGAGCGACTATGGCATCTTAAATGCATTATCTCGGACACCAAGACCAGTTTTATTACTCAACATGATATTTCCCAACGTAAAACTCGCCGACAATATCAAATACTGTGAATAGGTGACTATTATTTGTGTCTTAGCAATTATTTTTGAAGATTCCGAGAGAATTTTCGATATTTACCAGGCGGAGAAAAGTACAAATTTTACATCAATTTGACCATAATTCCAGTTATTTTACATATTCCGTGCCTATCTGATATGGTTTAGAAGCTAGAAAGGGAGATTATAATTCGGACAATTGCTGCGAACCCATCGTCATGGCTATTACGATAATATTTGAGGTTTTATCTCGAAATATTGATTTCAGATGATAAAAGCCACCAAAACAAAGATGGGGTAGGGGGAAAGGGGAGGAACGGATATCCAACGAATAAGCCCTTATATGGCAAGTGTGATATACTAGTGTACTCGTATACTCTCGCAGACTATTATGCGCCAGCAATACTTTTTCCATGAAATACACCTTAATCATATATGCAATACCTTCTATACAGTAAAAATATAATATGAGGTATGATACGCTTTGCTGACTTGTAATAAACCATTTGCCATGTCATTTTCGCTCAAATTGTTCAATTATACCATTTTAATGTACGCGTTCAGATCTTTCGAATGTTGGGCAGAATATATAGAAATCTTCAAGTGTAACATAGAACAACTACGCCGATAACATATGTTACCAAGCAGGACTATGCAGATTTACCTCCCCTTGGACGGAGCGACTATGGCATCTTAAATGCATTATCTCGGACACCAACGCCAATTTTATTACTCAACATGATATTTCCCAACGTAAAACTCGCCGACAATATCAAATACTGTGAATAGGTGACTATTATTTGCGTCTTAGCAATTATTTTTGAAGATTCCGAGAGAATTTTCGATATTTACCAGACGGAGGAAAGTACAAATTTTACATCAATTTGACCATAATTCCAGTTATTTTACATATTCCGTGTCTATCTGATATGATTTAGAAGTTAGAAAGGGAGATTATAATTCGGACAATTGCTGCGAACCCATCGTCATGGCTATTACGACAATATTTGAGGTTTTATCTCGAAATATTGATTTCAGATAATAAAAGCCACCAAAACAAAGATGGGGTAGGGGGAAAGGGGAGGAACGGATATCCAACGAAAAGGCCCTTACATGGCATGTGTGATAAACCAGTGTACTCGTATACTCTCGCAGACTATTATGCGCCAGCAATACTTTTTCCATAAAATACACCCCAATCATATAGGAAGTAGTCCATAGTTTCGAATTATTGGTCCTCCTCAACAATTTTAATACAGCAGAGAGCCCGGGTCTGACCGCATGATAATTATCTTTCCCTTCTTGGTAACCAATATTTACAGTACCAAGCTTCTGGGTACTATCATTCCTTCAAAATGACATATGCGGATGGGTGATTTGGTTGAGCTATATGGCGAGTCGGGCCGCGAAGTCAACCTTCGTCAGCCTCAGTTTCGTACGTTTAAAAATAGGGATATGTTACATATTGTGAAATATCGATTCTTGGCCACCATATAAATGCGTAAATTATATGTGAAATATCGATCCTAACAATTTTATTATATTAACTTTTTCCTTGAGTGAAAATTCATGATTTCTTAAGCTTTCACACTGTATCGGTTTGTATGATGTACAGTAGTACATGTATGTTATATTCGAGGCTGACAGTTTAACATGAGGGAATTGTTTTCGGTTCTGAATACTGTATTGGTAATATAAACATCCTGTCCAATGACCTGTAGGGTCAAGCATTGTCAGTTAACTTCTGTGAGAAATTATATTTGACTGTATTTCCAGTAGGCGTCAGATTCGATCTTCGGTATTCAGCTTTATGATTTAACGGTGTGGATAAGTACAATGCACTAACATGTACCCGGTGGAACCCAGACTTTGAGTTCTGTGTTTTGGTTTGGTGACAATTCGATTGCCCCATTGTCATAAAGTCTGATAGAGTTGTTATCATGTACCCATTGTTAGGATAGTATAAAAGAGAATGTTTGACGGTTTCCAATTCACAGAATAAGATCCTCTGTCATGTTACCACCGGTACAGCGTCACAATATTGTAAGCTGAAAGTACGAGCAGTAAAAGCTATCTACAGCAATGTGTGTGTTCTGTTGTCATCCATTTTAAGTCCAGAGAAAACCACTGGCCGGACCGGAGTCTTCTGATGGGTTTATGTAATTTTACCCGGGAACATCGGCGCCCCATACAAGCCCACTTTCCGTCGAGAGTTCTGAAAAATTACATTGGCGGGCTTGCTTCAAGATAAAAAAAAAATTCCGGATGCCACAGGAACATTGGTTGATGAACAGCGGAATCTTTAAATTTCCACGTCTGAAGTTTCCAGCCTTACTTGACGCTGTACCGGTGGGATAATCTACTGCAAGATGGTGAGCCGACAGCCACAATGCGGTGGTGGTAGCCTCGCCTCCATTCGCGAGGACCCGTCCAAGAGCTATGGGCAGTCTTTGACGACCCGTTTCTTTGAGTTACCACGGAACCATCGGTTCCTGGACCCTCCGTCTTCCTTCTTCCTTCTTCTGCGGTCGGTGCGGGGTGCCCATGGTCCTTCATCGCTTTGTTCCAGACTGGTAGAACGGTCGTCATCTTCCCTCTTCCTTCTTTCTTCTGGTGCGGCGGGCTATTTCCTTCATGACACGGAAATCTTGACGGATCTCGTCTTCTTCCGTCTCCTCTGGTGTCACAGTGACGTCAACGCCGCGGTGGTTTGCAGTTCTTTCTCCCCTCTTATGACTTTCTTCTTCAAGTTCTTCACGTCAGCTCGTGTGGACGGGCACGAACGCACCAATAATCATCTGAACTCTTGGAAAAATGTCGCACGGTGGGGCGGTTCCTCATCTGTCGACACGCGGTGGTCTAGCCTAGCATTTGTGAGTGAGCCGGATCTTCCTTCATCCTGTACATCAAGGCTGCCACATGACTATTTTACTTGGTGTCACACCTCCCGCTCTCCTCGTCTTCTTGCATTGAACTCCCCTTCTATTCCTGCATTCACCGGACGGTGACTAGTGAACATGTTTGGTTTCGGTGCTTTGACCATGATGGCGTTTGCAATCCTCTTCAGTTCTTCTTCATAGGAGCTCTCCTTGAACTGCCTTGTGATTCTGACCGGAAGGAATTCCGGAATTGTGCCCACAACTGCGTGAGTGATGTCCATCTCCGTGATGAGATTTCGACCCAAACACCGTTTCATCCCGTAGCAACGACATGTTTCTCCTCTTCCTTGGTGACGTGACAGCGTGTGCCAGAAACCTCTGGAACGAGTCCATTCCGTGGAAACAATATCTACAGGTACAGTTTGATTCGTTCTACTTAACAGAGCCTTGTAAATGGCCATAGTGATTGAAAACATAACTGTGTTGTGATATATTCTCTGCCTGGACTTCCCTGAACTTTCTGTCTGACGTTGTGAAGTTCCCACTGATTGACAATAGTGCGTGTGGTGAACAGTGTGTACTTTACAGAACTGGATCATGCCTAACGAACTCTAAGGCATTGTATTCTTGTAACTTTCTTGGAACATTCTTGACTGAATCCTCAGACAGGTTGGTAGCATGTATTGAACGCGAGGTTTAACTTTAACTTTCTCTCTCTCCCTTGAACGATCATGTTATATGTGCCATAATCATGCCTTTAATGAACTGTTGACATCTCTCGTATATTGTGCATGTTTTGTTAATTGTTGATAATGCTGCATGCCCAGTGAAGTTGATAATGGTGAAACTGGTAGATTGCATGAACTCCTTTGTGACTAGTAAATTTAGTGATTTGCAGATTGATAAATCTAGCCTTTGAAGTTTGTACGATAATATTGTGACGTGGTTCCACAATGATTTTTATTAGGACATTTATCGCGATTAGTTGCCATAATAGTGTAGCTGGTAAGCTAAACAACTTAACGCAATATTGGCTAAATGGAACTAAAATTATCGCGTACATGTTGATAGGTCCTAAGATACACTGAGTGCATGTAGACGTACTATTGTGGTTGCAGCATGTAATGCTGAAAGGCTATGAAAGCCTGTTGGTGTTGGTTGACGAGCCTTCACAATCCCCGATTAGGCTATGAGGGCCTGGATATCGTGAATATTTGTGGTTATTTGTTTATTTTGGATCCTCAGATAGTCTAAGATGTTGGATGACAAATTGGTTTCAATTAACACGTTTTGACAACTTTTTTAAGTGTAATACATATTGTGTCCAAGTCAACCATAAGAGTATAAGCATAATGAGTAACATGTAAGGTCCAAATGTTAACTTTTGCGGATGGGGTACCGTATATTGAATTAGCACAGGCGATGCTAGAGAAATCCGATACTTGGTGACAGTTATGGAAGACTGTTTGAGACATAACCACAGAATAATTGTGTCTGTGGTGAATATTTTTGTTGCAACAATATTGAGATACCATACAGTGGTATGAATTGGATAATGCGCGTTGTCATTTTGTGCGGAATACTTTTGTCATTACTGATCGAGTTTCCCCGTGTGAATCCTTTCTCTGACATCATAGTTTTTCTTGCAGTGAAATGGTATGTTAATTCTGTTTTGGAATGAGTATGTTCTTATTGGTGTAGGCTGGAACGTAGTCTGATACTCTCTATTCTGAAGAATTCGCATTTCTTGCAGATATGATTCAAATGCCTAACATTGCCATTCGCAACCTATTGAACGTCACCAGACTTATTGCCCGTTTGAATGCCACTTCTTGACAGGCATTGAATATGACAATTGATGTGTCAGCACGTGATATGTTGACATGTATTTCTTTAACCATGGATTTGCTTGAGACCCTTATCGCGCTTTTGTATATCTTTTGCACACATTGTAATCTGTATGGCTATTGTTCTCAAATTTTGTTTCACTCGGTGAGATTGTAAGACAGTGCTCTGGAGACTGTTCTACGCGATTATGTTTTTCCAACTTTGTATCCTCCTTTGTAATGTTTTTATTTTTGTTTTTATTTCTTTTGTCACCCTTGCCAGTGGGTGTGCGTTTTGGTGCACGGAATGTACTCTCACTTGAGGTCAAGTTTTGGTGTCTTGGTGGCTGTTGAACTGATCATTCGCGCAGTTTCTAGCACCATTTCTTGTCTTCTTATTATTGTATTTTTCTTTTGCTTATTTCTTGTTTCACTGTTCTGACATTTTCATGTATTTCTCTGCTGTTTCGCATATATATTTTGTTTTAATTTTCATGAACATGTAATGTGTTGATAAACTATTTTGAATTTGAAGCTAATGGATGAATTTTTCAGCAATTGTTTTGCTATTGTGTTATGTTTTGTAAATTGTTTTGACATGTCCACACCTGTCAGTGACTGGCACGTGTCTCACATACCTAGAGTACTTTCATTGAGAAATGGTAGTAAATATGGCCTTATGACCTTACGCAATGAACATTGTTTATGGTATTCGATGGATATTTCTGATAACGACCTTGGCTATTCATAATGAACTATTCCTTACGCATTTTGTGTTTATACTTTGAGATGAATGAACGATCGTCGTTCTTATCTTTCATCTTTCATTGTTGGAAGATCTGTGAAATATCGATTCTTGGCCACCATATAAATGCGTAAATTATATGTGAAATATTGATCCTAACAATTTTATTATATTAACTTTTTCCTTGAGTGAAAATTCATGATTTCTTAAGCTTTCACACTGTATCGGTTTGTATGGTGTACAGTAGGCTACATGTACATGTATGTTATATTCGAGGGTGACAGTTTAGCATGAGGGAATTGTTTTCGGTTCTGAATACTGTATTGGCAATATAAACATTCTGTCCAATGACCTGTAGGGTCAAGAATTGTCAGTTAACTTCT
>JAVTVY010055888.1:0-31252 GCA_036873755.1 Hanleya hanleyi | reverse complement strand
GCATCAGGAACAACTTGGATTCTAGCGGCTAGGTTAATCAATCTAACCTGTTGAAAGATAGTTGCAAATTAAAAGGAACTTGCCTAGTTTATATGCGGATAAGTTAAATCGGCGGGACTTCAAAAACTATACTGTTAAGACAGGCGAAAGGATGCAGACTCTTTTACAATATTTTGACGAATAAGTTACGCACACGATCCTAATATTATCAGAGCAAATATGATCAGAGCAAATGATCAGAGCTAATATGATCAGAGCAAATGAAAAATGGAACTCAATAATCAAGATTTACTCGAAAATAAATTGGGATACAGTGTACAAGAACGATTTTTCTACTACAAAAGAGACAAAACTTTCTTAAAGAATTTTACACAGAATTAATTGCATTCAAACGCATTTTTTTAACTATACTACTTTGTGTACTATAGAACATCTACTCCTATTCTGTATTGTCATCCAAAAAATTTGGACTGAAGAACAAAATGTCTGACCAAAAATCTGAACATTAAATTTACTAAATCAAATGATAAGATAAATGTGTGGGTGGGGATAGAACAACATTTCCTGAACATGCTAATAACTAAAATATAGATATACAACAATAAATTAAAATACAGGTTCAAACAACTAACCTATCACTATCAGAAAATCTATCGAAACACTTCTCTATACATGTTATATCCTTAAAGTAAACATCAACGTTCATTAAATATATTCTAGACGAATCAATCTAGTTTAATCTCAATCTAAAATTGACACCCTTCATCTAGGATTTTTATCAAAACGGCATCAAGCACATTTTGGATTCTAACGGCGCGTTTATTCAGTTTAACGTGTTGAAAGATAGATGTACGAAATACAAGGAACTTACATAGATTATATGCCGATAGTCTTGTCAATGCCAGATGAATGGAAGCAATCAATAGAAAACGAAACCCCAAATATAGAATATGAACTTTTCCCCCGATGCTCGTGACTACAACAAGTATACTGGTAAGCCAGGCGAAAGGGTGCAGACTCTTTTACGATATTTTTAATAACGTAGACGATCTTAATGTGGTTGGAAGAAATGAAAAATGGAACTCAATTATCAACATTCACTCGGAAATAAATTGTGATAAATTGTACAAGAACAATTTTCTACTGCAAAAGAGACAAAAAAAAGAGATTTTCAACAAAGAAAAAGAATAAAAGACTATAGAACATCTAATCTTATTCCGTCTTATCGTTAAATACTTTTGGACAAACATAGCTGAACAAAACTCTGAACATTATATGCAAATGATAAGATAAGATAATATGCGAGAGGGAGATAGAACAATATTTCTGAACATGCTGATCCCACTAACTAAAAGATATATACACAATAATAAATATTAAAACTCTAGGCTTAAGGACTCGAGGCCCGGGGAATAGGCTCAACTATCGATATTTTTTTCTTTGCATATTTCAAAAGTTGAAGAAAAAACCTATCAAGTGTTAATGTTATTTTCCTTAAAAAATGTTTGCAAACGTGAAATTTCAGCTCTCAAAAAATCACTGTCTGTGGAAGAACTCTGCGCTGTGGGCATTAGTGCTCATTACACGCAGTCGGTGTTACCGCCTACTGTGACGTCCGCACCTCGGCTAATACTTGTAAACTGCAATACACACAATTCGCGCGCTGGGCTCATTTATTATAATTAGTTGTTTTTCTACTACATTCATGCCGGAGTTTACATAATATTGAACAGGAAATTATATGGTCTATCTCAGTGTTTTCGCGCCACATGACAAAATAAACAAATACAAACACACTGCTCAGGTGGTCAACCATTTCCGGAAAGCATGTGGTATATGCAGATATATATATTGCGAATTTGCGTAATATTTTTCATAATACCTCACTCGACATTCTATCAACATATCTTACTTGACAACACAATCATGCGAAGAAAACGTTACAAGGTTACGCTTGTCACTCATAACAATCTTCAACTACTGAACGAGAGAAACACTGCATGTAGTTGGTTGGTTTGACTTTGTATACTATTATACTATGCTTGTGTGACTGGGCATTATTCGTGTGCGAACCCTTATTTAAAAAAAAGCAAAACAGCGGCTTCCTCTAATGTGAACTTTGTATATACTGTGGTGGTGGAAATAAGACTCCTTTTTGACAATTTCCCGAAGGAAAAATGACAAATACTATGTACATAATTAAAATTTATTGATACATCTCATTATTCGTTATTACTTCATTCTGCATTATCGCATTGTACATGCGGTAAATGTATAAAGTGAGGTATTCATCCAAAATAAATACTTTACATAAAGTTTTGCTGATATATTCACCGTACATATAATTATAAAAAAGGCAAACATTATTCCCGCAAATTGTATACTTTCGCGATAACAGTAAAGTTTTTGAACTCCACACCGGAAATGGCTGCGGCCAGTTTTTCCCGTTTGAGGTCTGTGGACTGATCAGTTTCTGTTTTCTTCTCTTCCCTTGAGCTAGACCTTTTTCAGTTGGCATTAAATCCATGAATGTCCAATCCGCCTTTTGCGCTATTCGTAATGCCGGGTTCGGCCGCAAGGTGGCGCTAGCGCTCACGGCACTTTGGTCTGTTCCGGTTGTCTGCTAAACATGTGCAGGAGGGAAGGCGGGTATTGTATTTCGCCTCGTTTCGTCAGATTTTCTCACTGATAACAACAACAACGACGAGCTTTGATTGCCCAATTTGTTGACAAAGCGGCTTTTATAATGCTTGTACAAACGAGTAAAAATTAGACTTGATGACTATAATTACGTAAACTACCAAGGACGTCTCCATCAGTGAGAAAATCTGACGAAACGAGGCGAAATACAATACCCGCCTTCCCTCCTGCACATGTTTAGCAGACAACCGGAACAGACCAAAGTGCCGTGAGCGCTAGCGCCACCTTGCGGCCGAAATCGGTATTACGAATAGCGCAAACGGCGGATTGCCGCAAATCACATCTCTGTAAGCCTTCTATAGAATACTAATTGGTGGTCGACGTCTACTCAATGACCCGCGGTGAGGGATTTCGGAAGGCGTGAAAACTGATCAATGGGGCATTCCAGCATAAAAATTCATCTTCGTGACTGGTTTTCTACACTTTCTCAAAATTTATTGTTCCAAAATGATCAAAGAACGTTTGGTCTATAATCCCTATATGTTGTGTGAGAATATTGTGTCATTATCATGAAGTAGCGGACAATAATTACAGATTATCTTCTGAAAAGTAGATTATTATTGTTTACGCTCTATAGCCGACATATTTTTTTACACGGCAGGTACATACAAACTTGCTAATAACTTCTCTGTTTTTCATCCGATTACGCCATTTTTGGGGGAGCATAATATATACACTACAGTCCGAACGAATATGTCTCAGTTTTTCAAAATGTTGCCTTGTTTTGAAGTTATTGGAACTTGAAATAGACTTTCATTTTGTTTCAAAAAATAAACTTTACAACGCTCTCAAACTTTTTCTAAGAGGTTAAAAAAAACTGAGACACACTTGTTTGGTTTGAAAGGTTTAATATCACCATGCAAAATCTCGGACTCGTTACTTGTAAAATAATAGGTGAAATTAGCGATATAAAAAAGACTTTATTTTTTTGACATAACTGTTTTCTAACTGCAACAAAACCGGTGAAATAAACGTAAGAATTAAATTTTTACTTTATTTGGAACGCCCGAATCGTGATCTTTCCAACCATGTAAAACATATATAGGTATGTGGAGTGGTTGTGATGGAATGAGACAGAATAAACGAGGGTGTCTAGTATCAGGCGCTACCCCGGGCC
The DNA here is from genome assembly GCA_036873755.1 of Hanleya hanleyi. Classification (NCBI taxonomy): domain Eukaryota; kingdom Metazoa; phylum Mollusca; class Polyplacophora; order Lepidopleurida; family Hanleyidae; genus Hanleya; species Hanleya hanleyi. The sequence goes on along the minus strand of JAVTVY010055888.1, from coordinate 27,435 downwards.
TCCAGTCCTTAAGAGCTCTTTAGAGCATGCTTCGTGAACAATATAATAAAGAAAAGTTAGCTGCTTCCTTCAAAAACATAAAAGTAAAACTTCCTAAAAATATGGTGTTCAGTACAAGACTGGTTAACAGATGAAAGCTTGCCAGTTTAATATTTCAATTTATTTCATAGATTACGAAATGGTATACGTGCCTGATAAACTCCGAATGAATTATTCCTAAGAAGTAGGCTCTCATTTGCAAATTGTCCGGTAATGAGTGAGTCAGTGAATCCATCCGAGTCCTTTCTCTGGCAAAATAAGGAGAACCGTTGACATTAGAACCTTGATTTTTGGCATGAACGTGCATTAGGAGACTGTTACCAGCAAGTTCTGAGCTGGCCTACTTTTGATGAAAATTTGACCTACTTAGATGACCTATAAATGTCGAAATTGACAAAAATAATCCCGGAAAAGCTAATGATCAATCTTAGGTGAAGGTACGCACTTAAATCATATCAAACCCTACTTCGTAGGTCCTGTGACGTTAGCCACACGCCCACGTATAAATGACTATTCGTGTATGTATGTATTTGTGTAGGTTTCTGTTGCATTTATATTTACCGGTATGATTATATTGCATTGATTTGTTTGTGTATACATACCTTACACGTGTCATGTATGTTGTTTAAGAACAAGAAAAACTTGTTTCACATGACGAAATCACGAAGATCAGAGTTTAAACAAACAACCTATCACTATCAGAATCAAAGTACTTAAAGTACTGATGTCGGGTTTACTTGCATCAGAGGAGTTTATTAGTCCCATATTTGGGAAGAATGGTGGTGTTCGCTTGACATAGGGAATCGTCCTCAAGCTGTTCGGTTTGAAGGGCCAAACTTTCACTTTTATCAAAGGGATATGAAATGGATCATTTTGTACAGCCTTCATGCTGAATTATAAGACCCGAAATAATGAAGGACTGCAGATGCACGAACACGGATTTATGGCTCACTAAAGTTGGTAAGTTGGCTTATTTTCGTATTTTTAGGCACTTTTCGGTGCGGATTTTCTCTTGTTACAAAAATAGATCACCTTTAACCAAAACCAATTTTAGCTATTTTGACCAACAAATAAGTCTAAATATGATTTTGGTTAAAGGTGTCATAATTTTACAACGAGAATTTTGGAGAGAAAATGTCGACTGTAAATGCACCGAAAAGTGCAAAATACGGCAGGTTTGAACCACTGTAAGTCTGGTTGTGTTTGTCTGTAGGTCTTGATTATTCTTTATCTTTATCTATTCAAATGGTCAATTTGGTGCTTTTTAGACAAAAATTAGCCCCACCAGCTGTGTGTATCAAAAACGCATTGAGGACGATTCCCTATCTAAAGTGAAGATCATCTTTGTGATCTTGCACTATATATGAATCATAACTTTTGTTGTAAGGTAGCTTACCAAAGATTGAAAAATGTTCAAAAATATTAAAATTCATATTCGTAATAATAATTCATAAAGTGCCATATAGTTATAGAACAACCTCAAGAATATGTGTGTACAGTTTGTGTATCCTGTAATTTTTGTATGGCTCCGTAAAGGACCATCGCCGATATTGGACAGATCCACATTTGTTTGACACACCGTGTACGTTGCTGTCCTCTCACCGTGACGGGACAACCACAGTTATAATCATCCAGTCTCAGCCAATGTTCACTAAATTTGCATTTTCCCGGCATCGGCAAAATTAGCCCAAAGCTAAATTCCAAACCAACGAACAATGGCGACTGCAATTTGACCAGTTCAAATGGCGACTGTTCTGATACGTAAATTAGTACAGATGTCAAGAGCGTGAGCCAATCAGCTGTCGACATTATGACCTCGACCAATACACGTCACAGAATATAAATATTAATTCAGCGGGAAACAGTCACGAGTTTAGTTCAACCAATGGACTACACAAAATATGTAAATGAGCTGTCTGACCTCGTTCCAATCTGGCGAAGGGTCACCAGCAAACACGTTTCACGGCTGTTTGGATTTTTATTCCGCAATAAATTTCGCTGAACTTCAGAGAATAACTTAGCTTTTTTCACTCATTTTCCCGGACTCTGTACATATATTTCCTCTGACTTTCCATGGCCTTTCAACGAAATTCCATTACTCTTAGCGCCTGGAATTGCATGGCTTGTGCGAGGCCTGTTGTGAATGCTGTAAGGGGCATCAAATGAGAACAGTCTCCGGGCAGGAGATCAAAACTACACATGTGCAGAAGAAAAAAGAAAAACTGAAAAGTGATACTAATGTAGGGTTTACCCTTGGTAAACCCGACAAAAAATCAGACTGTCAACTATCACTTCATATCTTTACTTGGAGTGAATTGAAATTTTCTTCCATTGGAAGAGATGAGAGCAACCAGAAGCAAATGGATTAGACTAACTAAAATGCCTTGCAGCGTCTTTCTGCTATAACATACGATGTGACGTAGCTGCGCAGTAAGATTGGTAATTGTCATATTCATACAGATTCCAAACAAAAATCGAGTGTTGCATCACGGGAGGGGAGCTGATGCTGAAATTTGAATACTCAGCCTATGTAACGTACATAATTAGTCACACTCATGATTCTCCGCTTGGTGCATTTGCATTTCATCTTGTTATATAGGGACTGTGCAAGAGTATAGTGGTGTAAGCTGTTTGACGAGTGCCAATGCCGTCTAGCTAGTACATCAGCTACTGGAGCAACTAATGCTCGAGTGATTCCTCAGCGTTTGACCTTGTAAAGTCCCTTCTGAGAGAGATAGCCTGAAGTTTTGATTAATTTGATTAAGTCATAATGTCCGTATTTTTGTACATCCCTCCCATCATATACGAACACATAACCGGAACACTTCCCTGTGCATGTTACCTCCTTTCAGATATGTCGATAGATATAAGATAAACAGTGAGTGAGGGAGTGAGTAGGATTTAACGTCGTTTTCAACAATTTTTCATTCATATCACGACGGTGCATACATGTGCCAAAACAGCCACAGTTCCTATTATCCTGGGCACTGATCAGCCCAGACAGTACAGCACTATAAGATAAACATCAAGTTCGCCAGTCGTACGCCAGTGGTGTTTCGTGATTTCTAATTCACAATCGTCCAATCTTATTTCTTTTCAAAATATATATATTCGTAAATTCAAACTCTCATAACAATCTATTCAAGTTCCAGTGATACATTTTAACGCCACCCAGCGTTGCCATGTCCTGGCACGTGCCGTGGACAGTCTATTGTTTAAGTTTAGAAGATAGAGACTTCAAGTCTCTAAAAAGCATGCCTCACCGCCATCAGTTAACTCATTTACCTAGAATACAAATTCAGGCATTCAATTAAAATCTGGCTAGGATAGTGCCATTCGTTCGTACCTCACCCAAATATAACATGATTTACTATCTCTCTAGCCGAAATATATCGCCGTAGGGAATGCAATCCCTAGTAGTGTAGTCTAACAGAGTTGAATAGAACTGTTCGATTTTATGATAGAAGCATCTAAAGAATGTGTGATGGTTACCCGAGAATAACTCCCTCGGACGTGACGGTAGTGAACATGATTTTCGTTTGAAACTGAAACGGGTGAAAGTTATTTTTATGTGCTGTAAAAATGCTGAAGTTTCATATCATGCGAAATGGTGATTGTCAATTGCTCTAAACTGGATTTATTCAAGTTTGAAAACGGTCGAATGTGCTCTTTCGACATTTTAGGGGCATTTTCTGAAGGGATTTCCCTTCATATATAAAATAGGACACCTCAAACCAAAACAATTTTGTTGTATTTATTACCACAATGGTTAGTGTTACAATCGGTTGAAATATCATTCTGGTTTGAGGTGTCATATTTCATCAAAATTAAAAATTGTGCAAATGCTTCGCTTGTATTCTACCAGGAACGTTATGTGAGCAAGTAAAAAATGCTTTTCAAGTAGACGTCGTCGTAGTTCAGGTGTTAGGCTGTTCGCTTTCAAAAACACTGTGGTGACCAGTTTGTTGAGCTGTGAGTTCGATTCACATTTGGATCAAAAAAAAATCTTCCTATTTTGTCTTATTCTTTCTTTCTAATATTTAACATTTGGATTTATTTATGTTATGTGAAACAATCTTCAGTGATATTGAGTTAATAAAATATAGATATAACTGTGTATACACATTTTTGCATTCACTACTACAACTCGACCCTTATTGCAGCACACTCATAACATGTCCAAGTCACCGTGACTGAATGGGTTTAGTTTCATGGGTCAGCAATACTTCCCATGTATAAAAAAACGACGGAAACTTCATCTGTATTTTCCTGAACTGTTCTCGTCATATTTAAGAATCATTATAGTTCTCACTATGAACAGTAATGTACCATTCAACAAGTCGAAGTGTGAGTGTTGTCACAAGAATAGGCGTTCAGGCCAGACCAGAAAAATATCTCTTTCACAGTTAGAGTGGGTAAAACGCAGGAGTGACTTTGAAGTCAACATTGAGGGACTATTATGTCCTCAATGTAGGGCTATATACTATGTAGATATGAAATCTGCGAACGATGAGACCATCGAAGCGCCTACAGCCGTAGACGATGATGACCAGCCCGAGGCGGGGTCAAGTTCCCGTTGTGTCATACTACCAGATATTCTACGGCAAGTTCGATTTGCAACATTACAATGACGTAGCTCGTTAAAAGAAGTTACTTTTGAAACAGCAATAATTTCACATAATCACAAATTATTTAACTAAAAGGCGGTTGCGAGTTAATATATGATACATTGAGTGATAACTAATCCTTTTGTATGGTTTGAAAATGGGATAAAAATGGAATTTCGATCGAAACGATTAATTCTGTGCGACTGGCCTACAAAAACGTTACTGTCGAGGAAACCTGTTCATTTAAAAATAGAACGTACCAAAATAGCGCAGAGTTGACTGTGCCTTTGACGTCATAAAGGACAGCTGACCGGCCTGGACAATAGATATACACACGCCAGTGTCCGAGGGAGTTATTCTTGGGTAACCATCACACATTCTTTGCACAAAAGTGTTCGCGCTTCATGTGGCGGCCGTGGTTGGTGATTGTACATGCCCCCTCTCATCTCGCTTTCGTGTATATTTTATATCTCCTGTGCTATTGGGCTAAAACTCTGCACACTATATATATGTCTACCAGAAAGTATAAAGGGAATTTCAATGCCTGCTCTGAAGACTTCCGGGTAACGACATAATCTAAAAAGGCATTTTCGAACTGTTTTACCTGCTATATTGCACTTTATTATCATCTTAGTAATTGCCCTCAAAAGCTGGTCGAAACCTTGAAAACCAATTCTTCGCATATATTTCGACGCCGGGAATGCTATTTGGAAGGGAATCGAAAAGTGCAATTTTCTGAGCAAACTCCCGTGGTCGCTATTTTGAACTTAACCAGGATGCCTTGCTGCAAAGGTCAAGTAATCAGGGTTCTGTTGCATTGTGACCACTTTAGCCTAACATCATGATCCGCAGAGAAAAGAGCATGGGTCAATTCAAAAATAGTGATTACGAGAGTGTATTAAGCAAAATACTCTATGTGATTGTTTTTCCAAATGTATGTATTTTCCACATCTTCCATTGGCTGAAATGAACCCAAAAAGAATTATTTTCGAATTAACCAAACTTCGTGGAACCTATAGAAATTATAGAAATTGAAATACAGGCCCTCAAATAGTCCGAAATAAAGCGTTTGTTTAGTAACATCACTGTGACGTCATCAGAGGAGGAATTGCAATTTCTCTTGCATTTTCTCGTCCGATTGTGCGAAATATATGGTGTGTGAAGTTTCTGTCCCTCAAGTCATAGCCTAGATGAGAATATTCCGGAGAACGGAGGGCTAGGTGATGAGGAGCGAGTGGGACATCTATAGGCACCAGTATCGACCGTCATATCAGGGTTTAAAGGTGATTTCCTTTAAATATTGATATGTCTCGGGGAAGCACCCTCATCCTGATATTGATGCTTCTATCGTGAAAGGAAACAAATCTGGCAATATTCTACCTGAATCTACTAGACTATAGTTGTTTTTAAAGGGGCATCGATACTTTACTCTCGATATTGTAGACTTGCATCAGTCTATCCCATCCTTCAATTGCGGATGCCTACCAAAACACACTTTGCTCTTACGATATTTCATCAATTTATAATCAGTGCATGGTAGGAGTTTGTCAGTGGACTGTTAATCCCCGAGGTTCGACCCTGTACATACCATTTGACAAATATATATAGATTTATTGTCTTTGTAGGAAATTTATCGCACAAGGTCGGGTTTTATATCTCAGTTTTTGTCTGGATATTCTTGCATTTACTATGTTTACCAAAACTGAGGCGTTTACTCCATCAGACGCCCGAGCTAGCGTATCTAATTTCGCTTAGGTCTGTTTTCACATGAACAGTAGCAATAAAAACGCAGTTGAGATAACAAGGTTACTTTTTAGAATCCCTGGATGCTAGTTCTTGTTATTTAGCCTAAAGCAACAGAGAATGCAAGCATAAGTTAGTGACCGCCAGCGGGTTGAGCATTCCCTATTATTTGTTTTTTGGTATTGTTTTATTGTCTAATTGGACAAGTGCTTTTACGAGTGACAGAACAGATGTATTGAAACTTGAATTCTTAGGGAAAAATGGCAGAAATACAGCCAAGTGATGCGATCTGTAACAAATCAACAATTTGATAAGTAATGCGTTAAAGTGCTAAAAGTAACTTTTTTAGTCAAACGTGCTTGTTTTGTGAACTAAAGTGCAGAAATATTGCGTGCTATTTTTTTAAAACCCAGAAAGAGTTCAAAGTCACGTCTTTATGAGTAAAAATTTGAATAACCCATCCAAATCGTGAGGTGTTCAAAGTCACCACAGCCATGATGTAACTTTGAACACCTGAAAATGAAAAAAAAAACTACTAATCTCTGATCTTATGATCGCCAATTTTCCGCATCTGAGAGATCTGACACCAGGAGGCATTTTAAGATTATAATATCTAACATTAAATTGAAGTATAATAATTTTGTTAAACCTCAAAAAGTGTTGAACCTCTGGGTTGTGTGAAAGTGCACAAGAGTAATACCATAGATCGTCAAATCTCGACTCATCAAATCCAACATCGTCCAATCCTGGTTCATCAAATCATCGCGAGTCGACTACTTCAAACTACGAAATCACACACCTCGTCACAGATATATGTAACCATTGCAGATAAATTACATTATTTCGTGTGGTTCAAGTCTATGCTCATACAACTGTGAATAGTGAGAATGTTAACATGTTGATAGAGTTATTTCCCTAGTTTTACGCAATAACACTGCATATGCAGCATCCTGCAAACTGCTGGAAAAATGATACTGACATAGTGAGGTCGGCATTATGTTATATTATTTTCTATGCCGCTGTTGCAGAGATCAGAGATGTGGCGATCTCACGTTATAAATATCATGATGTTTTGCAGACATCGCTGAAAACTGTAGACCGCTTCTTCCTTAATTGTAGGAAAACCGTTGTTTACATATATTTCTCACAATTTTGCCTGCTTGGATTTTGGTTATGCTAGTGTTTTATCTGTAAGGTTACTGGATTATGGAAACGGAAATTCCTGGTGATGACGGCTAATTACTGAATATGATGTATTATGTATCTGAATGGACAGAATGACGATACGCGTGCGCAAGAGAGATGGAACTAACATGGGACATAACCAGTATGAATCGGTTCGACAGCGCTTTGGCGTACATTCGTAGCAGCAATTTTCATTTTCAGGGGGAACAACTCTCACTGCCATATCAAAGAGTGTTCAGGAGGAACATCACGAAGCGGAAGGAAACGGCGTATTATAATAGTGTTAGACAGGAAAGTATCATATAAACAACTATCCTCGTACACATTGGAAACAATGAAGTTTATTTCAAATACAAATCCTCGATTTTGACACTTTTAATAAGAGGGTTGGTAGTCTGCGAAGAAGCTATGAGAAACCGCTGATTTTTCATATGATACAAGATATTTATAGCTGATTCACATCATCGGACTCCTATTATTATTGTATTGTGCTGTAGATGTATCCGTACAAAATAAAGTTTCATGTATTTCTTGAAGATCTTGATATATGCAGTAAATAAACATGATGAATAACAACCATATTACAACACATATAAGGGAAGTGTGATCAAGAATCAGTCGTTGATACCCGGCCGAGCGAAGAAAATACGTTGAAATTTTTTAGAGGAAAACTCGGGGAAATCCAGGGTGATTTTCCCGACCAGATATTTTGCCTCCGAACATTTTCGCCCTGGAACTCTTCTCGACTGGACTTTTCCTCCATGGGAGATTGTCCCACCCTGTAATTTCAAAGAAGGTACTATAATGAATTTAGACCATCAGTTACCATAAATTGTTAAAAAAAACTCTTGTGCTTTGTTGTAATAGCATTTTCACGAAGACAAGAATCCTCAACACATGTTATTTCGTTAAGTTAAAACGTTGACTGATCAATGCTAGCTCAGTACCAAATAATCGTATTGGCCAAAACCAATGAAGGGTGTTGTAGACATATGGTGCAGGCTCTTACTCAAGACAATTTATTGATGATGTAATCAACTGATGCTGATGTTGCATGGTTGGACATGCACAATTCACCGAGTTCACTACCCTACAACATATTCAAACTTCAACTAAAAAAACAAGCAGTCTGTAGAGTTCGATGAAATGGCGACCTGGAAAAAATGTCTGCAGCATCGAGGACGAGCACATTTCCGTGATCTTAGAGACAGATCTCCGTAATATCATCAATCGCCATAACTCTGGAAACTACAATTTAATCTATGGAAATTATCGTCAATTTAGACTTGAGGCAAACCGTCTCGAAACCAGAAGTAAAATCTTACGACGATACAGCTCACCAATCTCCAATGTACGAGTTGTCACAGCGAAACAGCTCACCAATTACCAGTATACGAGTTGTCAGAGCATTTAGATTTGTATTTAATATCGCTTATGCCGGTGCTAGGGGCCGTGTGGTCATATCATCCAAGTTGCCACATGAACAGGCACAATAAAAGCGTACCTGAGATACAACACATATCACGAATCGTTAGATTCTAGGTATGTGCTTTAGAATAGGCTTACCAGAAGACTATTCTGTGAAGTCATGTGACGCAGTCAGTATGTCAGCACCTCTTCCCACTTGCCTTATCTGTGTTGTAATTTCACCTTTTTCCTCTTTCATAAGAGACATATCAATACTGTTATCTCAGATTATTATTATTTTGCTTAATGTAAGTTCCGTTTTCTTGTTTAATAAAATTATTCTTTGCTGTGCGTGCATACAGGAAAATCTTGGCTTTCTTAGTTATCGAAGGTCTGAAGTAAATAACCATATGAATATAACAATAACTATATCATGTATATAGTGTCTGCTTCTTTAGTTTCATAATGCGTCGCCCGTTCTAAGATAAAGTGCATGTCCTGAGGTAAATACATGTTAACCCAACATTTATTTCAGGAGTCGTCACAGAGAGCTTAATTTGGATCCTCGTAAATGAAGAAATAAAAAAAGAGAAACAAAATGATGTAATTGTTGCTTTATTATGGTAGAAAATCGAAGAAAACGTCGAGCAAACCCGTGCTTAATACTGAAATATGTTTGAGCATCACAAAAATAAGTCTCGTGAACAGCAAATGCGTGAACAAGACAACTAAAGTGGAATAACCTTAAATTTCTTATTTCAAAAAAATAAAACAATATCAGAAAATATATTTTTGAACAGTAAAGGCGTGACCAAGACAATTATACGGGAATAATTTCAAATGTTTTATTCCAAGAAATTAAAACAATGCAAGAAAATATATTCTTGAACAGTGGAATAACCTTAAATTTCTTATTTCAAGAAAATAAGACAATAGCAGAAAATATATGTTTGAACAGTAAAGGCGTGACCAAGACAATTATACGGGAATAATTTCAAATGTTTTATTCCAAGAAATTAAAACAATGCAAGAAAATATATTCTTGAACAATAAAGGTGTGATCAACTCAATTAATATAGAATAACCTAAAATTTAAAATGTTATTGCATTTCTGGAAAGATATACTCCAAAGAAATACTGTCTTAAATTTTCTTGCAACAGAATATTATTTTTTTAAATTTCTTACATTTTCTCCCATCTTTGTTATAACGTTTATAGAACATCACTGAAAAGAAAAACAAATCTTGAAATTTCTTGCTGTAAGACTAGTTATCTTTTTCAATAATTAATTTCTCAATATTTCTTTAAAATCAATAAATTGGGTTCATAAATTATTATTTTTAACACGCAATGAATTTTGTGTAGGAAAAATTTAAAAAACAATTTCTTGAAATTTCCTGCTCTAAGACTAGTCATATTTTCAAGAGAGAATTTCCTAAAATTGTCCTGTCAATAAAGACTTTTATTTTAAATTACTATATTTAACATCAAATGATCCGAGTGTAAGAATTTTGTTTTGTTCACGTGTCTGAAGTGAGATTTTCTCACATTAGAATGTATTTCTTTGCAATGTAATCATTTTTCTTGTTAGAAGAACAATTTTCACTCTTAGACTAGTTATCTTTTCCAATAAATAATTTCTTAAGAGTTCACTTCAATCAATAGTTACTTCCGTAAATTGGTATTTTTAACACAACTGATTCTCGTGCATGAAATATCAGTCTACATCAAGGAGCTAAAGTGACATTTTCTCTGATCGAACAGATATATCTTGACAACTCAATCTTTTATCTTGTGGAAATTAGCTCACATATAAGCAAGCCTAATCTAGATGTGCTTAGCTGGCAATATGATCAACATGTGTATATAAATTTGTTAGTGATCAACTTCAGAGCTCAGGGTGTACATTCACATTGACTGCAATAAATAAACTGGGTTATTTGATTTGAGAATGACTCTTGTATTTTTTATGCACCAGACGCATAAGAAAATACATCTTAAGTTTTTGTTGAAATGAGAAATTCAAACTTATTGTAGTTGAATTATCTTTATCACAGTTTTATTGTTGAAGAACATATTTTCTTACATTGTATCATTTTCTTGGTAAGAAATTTAACTTGTTCTAGTTGAATTGTCTTGAGCACAGCTATATTGTGCAACATTGTATTCTATTACTTTGTCTTATTTTAGTTAAATTATTTTAATCTCAATTTTATCGTTGAAGAATATATTTCCCTAAATTGTATCATTTTCTTGGGGAAAGAAATTTGTTTATGTTTATTGAACATCAATCTCAGCAGGCCCATGAGGCCCAATAACAGAGACGATAACAAAAATGTATTAATAATGACTAGTATTGATAACTAATAGACAAACACATGAATACATAAAGTTAAAAAACATAATTAATTAAATTATTAAATGTATAATGTATAGTTAGGTCACGTCTTGGCCCAAATATAAAAACAATGTGGCTTTGAATAATACTCCTACTATACCAAATGCGTGGATAAATGAGTATAATTACAATTTAAAATGATAATAATTGAGCAATAAAGACAAACTGATAGATAGCTATTTATAGTGAATGAAATCACAAGATATGTATAAGTTTGAAATGTGAATATAGAATAAATTGTTGAGAATAAATAAGACAATGTAGATTATAAATTTGAGGAAGATAAACGCAAATAATGCTAATTAAAAAAGTGTGTTCTGCACTTTGACTTAAAATCTGACAAGCTACTAAAAACATCTAGATTAGCACTGGTAGTTGGCAGCCGGGGGGTAAAACCTTATTTGTTGTCTCTAAGTACCTAACGATACATGGTAAGATATTCTACTGGTCAGATAATCAGACACACATCGATAAAAAAAACATATGTCTAAAATACTACCTGCAGGATATGTCATATGGTATTTCAATTAACTGAACAGTTTCAATGCGACCGATAAATCTTTTCTGGTGAAGGATCCATACCTCGCCAGCAAACTTTAATTTGCTTCTAACAAGAGAAAAAAAACAATGAGTTGATTGCTTTGGTATATGAAAACGATTTACAATCCCGCATGATAAAACCATGCATTCGCTTTGCTTTGTTGACAATTTTTTCCGCGTGAGCTTTAAAACAGAGATTTTCAGTTAAAAGTACACCCAGATCTTTCACTTCTTTCATACACCGCAAACACTCACCATATACTCTATACACAGAATCAAATTATTTTTCTTTGTTGTGAAATTGATGAATAGACATTTTGCGATGTTTAGAATTACCTTCCATTTCTTACATCATTCACCTACACGTATAATGTCTTCTTGTGACAATATGCAGTCTCTATTACATTGAACTATCCTTACAAAATCGCCTCAACTGCAAATAAAAGACATTTGGTGTACCTTAGAGTCGATGGAAGATCGTTTATGTACATTAAAACAGACTGGGTCCCAAGAGTGTTGATAAAGGTAGGAAGGAAATCAGTTTAGCATATTGCCTGAAATATCATAAGCGTGAAGTTTATATTAGCAAAGTATATTACCGAGTCGAATGCTTGACGAAAGTCAGTATAAATGGCATGTTCTTATAATTTGAAAATTCTTGTGAATTGTTAATAGATCAAATTTCCGCAAATAGCGAACTAGATAAAACACCCTCTCTGAAGCGGCCTTTTGAGTTATTGAGAAAACAGGGGTAGGGAACAGCACTTAACCACCATCGACTTCAATGGAGAAACTAGGAGAACTGCCCAATATTGACCGAAGTAGTTACATGCATCCAATGTAGTACTCCTCTTAACACAGGAAAAAGCTCAACGGTCTCTGTATTAAATTGACTAAACGATGTCGCCCAAAGGGCGGCGCGGAAATTAAATCGGATAAATGACGAGGCGTATTGGTTTCACTTTTGCCTGATGGACACAATGTCCTAGGATCTTTTTGCTACATGGTTCAAACATTAGTACAAAAGTCCAATCTCTACATTTGATACAGTCCAGCTGCTCGGATCGAATGCACAGTTCATCCGAGATGTAAGGGCGTAAACTACGCAATCTGTGAATAAATGATGAACTGTCTGGTGCCAGGCACCGACACTGTGTAGACATTACACGTAAATGGGCATCCAGTGGACAGGTTGTTGTACTTCCAATGGGTCCAATGTACTTTCAGAACCTAAATCCATACAATTATAAAGTGACAATCATCGCTAACACAAGCCAGTTTACGCAATCCAGAAACAACGTACAGTTTTGCATCAATATTCTACTAAAGTGATAATCATCGCTAACACAAGCCAGTTTACGCAATCCAGAAACAACGTACAGTTTTGCATCAATATTCTACTAAAGTGATAATCATCGTTAACACAAGCCAGTTTACGCAATCCAGAAACAACGTACAGTTTTGCATCAATATTCTACTAAAGTGATAATCATCGCTAACACAAGCTAGTTTGCGAAATCCAGTGGCAACGTACAGTTTTGCCTCAATATTCAACCAAGACGATATAACCTGTCAGTTATCCCCTCCATCCAAACGAACATATTACAATCTTGTTATGGATTTTGTTAATATATTTAAAATAGGATACCTTGAACTTAAATAATATTTTTCCATGTGTTTTCACGATAAATATGGTGATTCGGTGTTCATTTTGGTAGCCTACAAAAAAAACCCATGATAAAAATCATATTTGAAAAGACAAAAATGGCTTTACGTTCATGCCTGAAATCAGCAGTTAGAGATTTTGTTCCACGTTGGAGAAAAGAGAGAAAAGAAAATGAATTACACAGAAATTTGCAGGCGAATCTCATAGCGAATTTGCCGGGATTTTCGAACAGCAGCGCACATTTTGTCCCCCGCCGCAACGCAGCCGGGGGACTTTAAAATGGTTCTTGCTTCTATGTGTCCGTGCATGTCCGTGGATGTCCGTGCATGTCTGTTCGAATAATTACTTCCTAACGCTTTGTTGTATTCTTCCGAAATTCAGCATACGCATTCCTTGCGACAAGACGCCAGTCGATATCGCATTTCAGCAACATCTGCCTGAAGGTGGCGCCACTGGGTCAAAATGGATCTTGCTTCTTTGTGTCCGTGGATGTCAGTTACAAGTGATAACTTCCAAACGCTTTCTTGGATTCTTCCGAAATTTGGCATACGCATTCCTTGTGGGAAGACGCGGTTGCGTACTGGATTTTAGTAACATTTGCCTGAAGGTGGCGCCACTGAGTTTCGCTTCTTCGTGTCCGTTCCAATTAAAATGAGTCTTGCTCTCTTTGTGTCTGTGGATGTCTGTTCAAATTCTTCACAGGCGATAACTTCCAAAAGCTTTGTCGGATTCCATTGAAATTTAGCATATACACTCGTTGTGACCAGACATGGGTTGGTATTGCGTTTCAGCAAGATCCACCTGAAGGTGGCGCCACTGGGTCTTGTTCCAGTCTTCTGTGCATGTCCGTGGTTTCCATTCAAATTCTTCACAAGCGATAACTTCCAAATGCTTTGTCTAATAATTAGGCATCCCTAAATGCGTTTGTCATTTTTTCTTCTTTCTTCCGCTTCTCGCCGTTAGTTTTGAATTTCATGTCGCTTTAAATGAAGGACACCATTTTCTTAAATTTGCTATCCAGTCCTTCTATTCCACATCATATGATTTACACTAAAGCTTTTGCAGGAACCATATTTTATTTCAGAAGTATAATATGAAATAACTGGCGGGGAAATCCCCGCAGTACCGAACCCCTGGTTTTTGAATTTCGTGCCATCTTAAAGGAAGGACAACATTTCCTTCAATTTTGCTATCAAATAATATATCATATGGTTTACCCTTAAGCTTTTGCACGAATCATATTTTATTTCAGATGTATAACATGAAATACTGAGCCCGGGTTTTGTTTTGAATTTCGTGTCCTCTTAAATGAAGGACAATATTTCCTTCAATTTTGCTATCAAATAATTGAATCTCACATCATATGATTTACCCTAAAGCTTCTGCAGGAACCATTTTTGTCCACACGTGTAACTTACTATATTAATTATGTCTCCCCCAACTATGTTTGGGGGAGACATCTAGTGTTTGTGCTGTCTGTCTGTCTGTCCCCTTTTCTTGTCAGCAAGATATCTCGAGAACTACTGGACGGAATTTCACCAAACTTGGCTAGAAGCTTCATTTGGATGGCCCCATCATTTGATTAGGTTTTGGTGTGTGTGTGTGTGCATTCATCCGTGTCCGGTGTCCGTCCGTCCGTCCGTCTACTTGTACGTGTATGTACAGGCCTTGTCTGCATGATTTGGTGTGCGTGCGTGCGTTCATCCGTGTCCGGTGTCCGTCTGTCTGTCTGTCCGTCCCCCTTTCTTGTCTGCAAGGTATCTCGAGAACTACTAGACGCAATTCCACCAAACTTGGATGGAAGTTTTATTGGGATGACCCCCTTACTTGATTAGGTTTTGGTGTGTGTGTGTGTGCATTCATCCGTGCCCGGTGTCCGTCCGTCCGTCCGTCCGTCTACTTGTACGTGTATGCACAGGCCTTGTCTGCATGATATCTTGAGAACTACTGGACGGAATTTCACCAAAGTTGGATGGAAGCTTCATTGGGATGGCCCCCTCATTTGATTAGGTTTTGGTGTGTGTGCGTGCATTCATAGGTGTCCGTCTGTCTATCTGTCCGTCCCCTTTTCTTGTCTGCAAGATATCTCGAGAACTACTGGACGGAATTTCACCAATCTTGGATGGAAGCTTTATTGGGATAGCCCCCTCATTTGGTCAGGTTTTGGTGTGTGTGTGTGTGTGTGTGTGTGTGTGTGTGTCCGTGTCCGGTGTCCGTCCGTCCGTCCGTCCCTTTACTTGTCCGTGTATATACAGGCCTTGTCTTCAAGATATCTTGAGAACTGATGGACGAAATTTCACCAATCTTGGGTGGAAGCTTCATTGGGATGGCCCCTCATTTGATCAGATTTTGGGGTGTACGCGTGCATTCATCCGTGTCCGGTGTCCATCTACTTGTACATGTATACACAGGCCTTGTTTGCAAGATATCTTGAGAACTACTGGACAGAATTCCACCAAACTTGGACGGAAGCTTCATTGGGATAGCCCCTCATCTGATTAGGTTTTGGTGTGTGTGCGAGCGTTCGTTCATGTCCGTCCATCCGTCCGTCCATCTACTTGGGCCTTATCTGCAAGATATCTGGAGAACTACCGTACGAAATTTCACCAAACTTCATTGCAATGGGCTCCTCATATGTTTCGGTATGCTACCTACCGGATCTGTTGTCCGTCCGCCTGTCCATCTACTTCTACATGTATGGACATGCCTTATCTGTAAGATATCTGGAGAACTACTGGACGAAACTTCACCAGACTTGGATGGGATCTTTATTGGAATGGCCTCCGCATCTGATTCTGTTTTGGTGTGCGCGCGTGTTGGGTCTTCACCCGCCTGTCTACTTGTACATGTATAGGCCTTGTCCTCAAGATATCTGGAGAACTACTGGACGGAATTTCCCCGAAATTGGATAGAAGCTTCATTGTGATGACCTCATCATCTTATTAGCTTTTGATTTGTTTGCGTGCATCCACCTGTTTCTGATGTCCATCTTTGTTACATGTATGTACAGGACTACTATTGCTATATAAATCCTCACTGGGCTACAGCAACAATGAAAGTCGCTTCTTCGCAATTAATATTTTTAGATTCGTAGCTTTGTTTTATAGGATACTTATTGCTACATTCATTTTATAGCACTTTCCCTTAAATAATGTGCTCACTCATGGCAAGGTGGGAGGTTGGGGGAGACTTAAAAAAACAACCATCATAGGCTTCATGCCGGAGCGGCAACCCAATGGTCAACGCGGAACCTCTAGTTACAACGGAGTTCCTAAAGTTTGGGTGCACACTGTGCATATGATCAATTTTCTGAAAAGAATAGAATTCCACCTTGTGGTTTTTCGGACTGACAGATGATGGCATGCAGTTGTCAGTGTGGTTGTTTCATGTACAGGGAGCTTTCTATGGCTTTCATGTCAGCACACCTACCACTACCCTCAAGAAGAGCATGTTCCCACCCCCAGGGCGCCGAGCCGAACCCTCTATCCCCCAAACTAGCCCTCGCCCGACCCTCATATATTGCGTTTGAGCAAATATATCTCCAATATATCTTGACAGAAGCTGAAATTTGTGTGTTGTCTGCAATATTGGGATAATTGCAACCCCAAAATGTTTCAATTTATCAGGCACAGGCCCATGTTTTTGTATTTGGTAAATATGTCCCTTGTCTTATAGATCTTGCTTGGAATTGTTTTTCATGCCAATCCGCTTCTGGGTGGCGCCACCTCGGGCCAAGTTAAAATTGCATCTCCAGACAATAACTTTTGAAAACATAAAGGATTCTTTCCAAATTTGGTGTGGTGGTACCTTGCCTAAGATCTGGCTTGAGAATGTTTTTCATGTTGATAGGGGAAACACCTGAAAGCTAAGTTGGGTGTTTCCAGACAATAACTTTTGAAAACCTGAACCGATTCATTCCAAATTTGGTGTGTAGGTACTTCGCCACAATTTCTCGTTTGGCATTGTCTTTCATGCCGATCCACATATAGGTGGTGCCACCTGGAGGCAAATTTAAAACTATGTTTCCGGACAATAACTTTTTAATACTTGAATGAATTCTTTTCAAGTTTGGTATACATGTACCTTACCTGAAGGTTTCACTTGGTATTGTTTTTCTTGTCGATCTGATCATAGGTGGCGCCACCTGTAGGCCAAGTTAACATTGTCTATTTCCAATGTCAAGGGATCTTGCCTCAAGATCTCGGTTGGGATTATTTTTTATGCCTATCTGCCTACACATGGCGCTACCTAAGGGCCAAGGTAAAATTGCATTTCCGGACAGTAACTGTTGGACCTTAATGGATTCTTTTAAATTTGGTATGTGGGTAGCTACCCTCAAGGCATCTTATGGGGCCATGTTATTAATGATGTTTTTCTTAAGTTTTACGTTTTTATTTTCTTCACAAATAATGAATGTTTCCTTTACTAAAGATGCAAAAGGCATGCCTCCAATCGTATTCGATCGACTGTATCTAGTTTCAATATTTGGCATATGCATTGCTTGTGACAAGATGTTGATTGGTATTGCGTTTCAGAAACATCTGCCTGGTTGCGCCACTAGGGTTCTCTCTGTTCTTTTGTGCTGCAAGCAATAACTTTGAAACGCTTTGAAATGTTGCTCGAAATTTGGTTTCCGGGCAATAACTTGAGAACTGCTCATCAAATTCTTCCCAAATTAGGCATGCATATACACTGCAAAAAATATCGTGTTGTTTTAACACAATTTTGTGCTAAAATGGCTTCAACACAACATGTTTTGTGTTGAAATCAACATGGTTTTGTGTTAAACTTAATATATCAACACAAAATTGTGTTGAGCTCAATACAAATTAGTCTTGATTCTTACACAATTTGTGTTATTTTCAACACAATTTTGGTGCTAAAATGGCGTCAACACAATTTTTTCGCAGTGTACATTGTACCTTGCCATGAGATGTTGCTTGGGATTGCGTTATCCACTTCTGCTCAGAAAGTGACGCCATCTGATGACAAAATCTGAAATTTGTTTTTGGCCAATAACTTGAGAACTGCATGCTCATCGGATTCTTCTCAAATTTAGCATGCATGTACCATGCCAGGAGATGTTGCATGGGATTGCCTTTCCCTCACTTGCACTTACAGGTGGCGCCACCTGGTGGCAAAATCCCAAATTTGTCTCCGGGTAATACCATAGCCTAAGATGTCGCTTGAGATTGCATTTCGCCCACTTGCGCCTATAGGTGGCGCCACCAGGTGTTAAGGATTTGATTGTAAAAAAATTGTTTTCAGTCATTAACTTGAGAACTGCTCATCGGAATCTCCTCAAATTTAGCATGCATGTATCATACCAGGAGATGTTGCGTGGGATTGCCTTTCGCTCACTTTTACTTACAGATGGTGCCACCTGGTGGCGAAATACCAAATTTGTTTCCGGGTAATAACTTGAGAACCGCTCATCAGATTCTTCTTATATCTGATATGAATATATCATGACATATGATGTCGCTTGGGATTGCGTTTCGCCCACTGGTGCTTGCAGGTGTCAAATCAAAATTTGATTTCACTCATCAGATTTTTCTCCAATTTGGTATGCAGATACCATGCCATGATATGTTCCTTGGGATTGTATTTCACCTGCTTCTGCATACATGTTCCTTGGGATTGTATTTCACCTGCTTCTGCATACTGGCTCATCGGATTCTTCTCAAATTTGGTATTCATATGCCATAAGATGTCACTTGGGATTGTGTTTCGCACACTTGTGCATACAAATCTAATTTTGGTTTCCGGGCAATAACCCCTTTTCAGATTCTTCCCAAAGTTCGTATGCTGATACACCATGTCATGAGATGATCCTAGGGATTGCATTTCACCCACTTGCACCTGCGGGTGGCGACACTTGGTGGCAAATTTAAAATTTGGTTTCCAGAAAGTAGGTTGAGCATGCATTCAGCTTATCTTTAAATTTGGTTTGCAGATAATATGCCTTGAGATGTCACTTGGGGTCGCTTCACGGTTACATAATTTCCATGCTTCGCTGCATGAAAACTATATTACAGAAGCAAAAAAACGTTCAGTCAACCGTTCTGAGTTGATTTTAAAACTTGGGAAGGCAGAAAGACCCTTCCGCATCCAATGCCTATGAAGTAGCAGTTGCCTCCCTCATGTATATCCCCTGAGACCAACAATGCTAAAACATATTGCTGCCCTTTTGGCGGGGGACTTAGCATCCTCTGGCTGATTGTTCTGATTGGGATCGGGAAGCTCGGGTTAGGCAAGATTGTTCCCTCCCTGCTAGTGTCCTTCTCTACGTCTGGGCGTAGTCGAACCTAATTATGGCCTGGTATGCCATTATTATTTCGTGATTTGACTGATTAGTTCATGTGAATTTGTGTTGATCATTAGATGAAGTAACAGTTTAGTGGGACATGTTTTTTAAACAATCGTCATTATCAGAACGAACGTGGCTTATTAACCCATTTGTTAAACTCTCGACTGGCTCACGACGTTTTCAAGCACCTTATATTTTATTAACGTCATCTCATATTCGTTTGCGAGACAGAATTAAAATAGATGTTATAATGTATGCTCAAGCAAATTGCATGTTTATTGGAAGTCTATCATGATACTACGTGGCTGGTATCTCGATAACTTGATATGACCAAGAACTAAAAATAATGTCTAAAGAGTGGATACTTCGGTACACAGTCAGAAAAAAGTCGATACTTATCACTCTAAAATGGTGACGACAGCATCACCAAAAAGGTGATCAGCTAGCGCCATCACCATTTCCCACCATCCCCTTAGAAGGGTGATGGCAATCACCCTTGCCATCACCCTAAGAGGAGATCAGCAATGAGTACAAATTGAGGTCATCACCATGAAAGTGTGACGACCCGGGCCATCACCATAAAAGGGTGACGACCCAAGCCAGCACCCTGAAATGACCTCGGCCATCACCCTTTTTCGTCACCTTTAAAGGGTGATGACCACCCGTGATGACCAGACATCACCAGGTGATATGTCATCACCTTTTTCTGGCTGTGCATATTTCCCATTCTCGAAAGCATATTTATGGATACCGGTATATTTTTCATTGTAAACTGTAAACAAATCCTATATTCAATGGGCAGCAGTTGAATAACATGAGTATGGCAGTCACTATTTCTCCTCGTCAAATGACCAAGAATCCACCCGCTGGATTCCCTGAAAATCTGTAAATCCTTCCAGGATATTTTGGTGCTATTTTGGAGGTTGGTGCTTTTATATTTGTTCATCTGACAAAAATCCTGACACGACACGACCATTTGAAATGTGCAAACATTAAGTCGTGTATTGTCATTATCGGTCCCATAGGCAGCCTGACAAATATTCATATCTCCAGTGATCCGCTGGTAGGTTGCTGAGACAAGCGAATACAGAATTACCTGAAAAATATATTCGTGATAACATAAAATTATAGTGACAGTACATAGTCAGAGCTTCCTCTAATCATTCACTTGAACAGTGCATACAATGGGTGACGAGTTAGAGGAAACTCGGAGTAGACAGTACGCTACCGCCCAGTTGCCGTTCCGTGTGATAACACATTTCTGGGAAGGCTTTACTGTTAAATTAGAAGTAACAAGTGTTTTATACAGTGACAGAGCAGTTTTCTGTTCAGTTAAAAAACTGCAGTATCAATAAGGGTAAAGGAAGCATAAATCACATCAAAGACCCGGTGTGGAGGTTAAGAATGTCGGGTCGCTAAGAGTGCCCATCTAGGACATTTTTCTCCACATAGGGGGCGTGTCCGTCCTTGGTTGCAATAGAAAAGGATATGAAAAGGGTGTACTGCATCAAATATTTCGATGCTGCATCAAAATAATTTGTATCCGCATTCAAATCATTCAGCTACTGTATTGAATAAGTTTGTACCCGTATACATATTATTTATATATGGTATCCCAATATTTCAAGTGTGGTTGGCCACACAGGACAAAAATGGCTATTTATGTATGTACAATGTACAAGGTATTTGATCCTGTATTGTAATCAATTCGATCCTATATCGAAATCATATATGTCATACATAATTCATTATACATGTCATACAAAATTCATTATATATGTCATACATAATTCATTCAGTCACGACCACTGGAAATATGTATGACATACAGTAAGCAAATATGTATGACATGCAGTAATCGCTTCCGCCACAAAATGTTCTATTTCCTGTAGAAATAGAGCAACCAATGACAACGTGCATTACAGATTCCACGCGTGGCCACATGTGACATCGCGCCATTTTTCAACTCCCATTTTTAGCACGGAAAGGCTGAAATATGTCTCGTACAGACAGGGAGCAATTTCTGCATACTTTTTCGTGAAAGTTGATTCTATTGGCTGTAGTGATTATAGGAGCGGAAGTGATTAATGGTGTCTAATTCCGACGATTCCATTGGTTAAATACGATGCTACATCGAAATAAATAAGGATACCATATCTAGATAATATGTATATGGATACAAAATGATTCGATTCGATACAGCGATTACTGTCATACATATTTCCAGTGGTCGTGATTGAATGAATTATGTATGACATGTATAATGAATTATGTATGACATGTATAATGAATTATGTATGACATATATAATGAATTATGTATGACATATATGATCTCAATATGACATCGAATTAAATTGTACGCGAATGCAAAATAATGAATGTCAGCACGCAAAAAAAGCTCTGTGATTGGCTAAGAATATTTCTACATTAAATAACGATTTTTGTCCTCTGTGGCCGACCAAACTTTAAATATTGGGATGCTATATCTAAATAATACGTATACGGATACAAATTGATTCAATACAGTATCTAAATGATTTGAATGGGGATACAAGTTAATTTGATGTAGCATTGAGATATTCGATGTAGTATCTAAAACATATGTATACGGATATAAAATAATTGGATATGTTATCGAATTAAATTGTATGTGAATGCAAAATAATGAATGTCAACAGGTAAAAAAGCTCCCTGATTTGCTACGAATATGTGTCTACACCAAATGTCGATTTGTGTCCCCTGCTGCCAACAATATGCGTGCCTCTTGATAAGCGAGAATGTATACTAGCATCTAGATGTTTTTCAAACGAAGTAGGCTCTCATTTGCAAATTGTTCAGTAATTAGTCAGTCAGTCCACCCGAATCCTTTCGTCGGCAAAATAAGGAAAACCGTTGACAGTAGTATACAAAGCGTAAATGGAGTCCAGTTGACCTCAGAAATTTGCATATGACCTCTGTGACGTCACGCGACAGCCAATCAGAAGCGAGTATTGTGTCACATGGGGTGTGGTGGTGGGTGGGTGGTAGGTTTAAGATGTCGGCTGTGGTGGTGGGTGGGTGGTGGGTTTAAGATGGCGGCTGTGGTGGTGGGTGGGTGGTGGGTTTAAGATGGCGGCTGTGGTGGTGGGTGGGTGGTGGGTTTAAGATGGCGGCTGTGGTGGTGGGTGGGTGGTGGGTTTAAGATGGCGGCTGTGGTGGTGGGTGGGTGGTGGGTTTAAGATGGCGGCTGGTTTGCTGTGGTGGTGGGTGGGTGGTGGGTTTAAGATGGCGGCTGTGGTGGTGGGTGGGTGGTGGGTTTAAGATGGCGGCTGTGGTGGGGGTGGGTGGTGGGTTTAAGATGGCGGCTGTGGTGGTGGTGGGTGGTGGGTTTAAGATGGCGGCTGTGGTGGTGGGTGGGTGGTGGGTTTAATATGGCGGCTGTGGTGGTGGGTGGGTGGTGGGTTTAAGATGGCGGCTGTGGTGGTGGATGGGTGGGTGGGTGGTGGGTTTAAGATGGCGGTTATGTTCACGTGGTGTGGTGGGTCTGCGCAAGTGTGTCACGTCACTTCCAGTTTTCACTAAAACTATCTCCAACTTTTCCGGCCCCGGCGGGCCCCGGCTCCCCACCGCAGCGCACGCGCGCGCGCGCGGGTTCTCCGGCCGCAGCGCGTGCGCGCGCGCGGGTTCTCCCACAGTGCGCGGCATCACCGGCAGCGCGCGGATGCATATGCCATTGTGGAAAACCCCACAGACAGGTCAGTACATGCATTCCTATGATGTTCACGCATAATAAAAATGTAATCTGTGTTGTTGTTGTTGCTCCCTTTTTTGGACTAACCCATCAGAATAGTACGTATCACGGACTACACCCGTAGAGCTACATCTGGTCTATAAAACACGTCCCTCTGGATCCTACACCTTCATTTCTACAGAGCCATGGCGGAGATCCAGCCCCATGCGACTCGCATTTTACAGTATGCCACCGTGGTGAATTCATTCACGGGTTACCGAGCAGTGGTCCGGTCCATGTTTGCAGATGGCGACGACAACGAGGGACGACGCCAGATCCTGAACGAGTTCACAGAAGCGGTCCTCCACAGAGTGCACTCGATGGAGAGGCGTGCCATCACTCACCACTACTGGACTATGACAGCCATCCTTGATGCTCGGGCTATGGACCACGAGCGCTCACGCCGCAACCAGCGCCGGCTGGTTGGCCTCATACTAGTCTGTGCCCTATTCACCCTGGCGCTGTGGTATTGACACTATAAATACCAGGGTCAGACAGAGTGTGTGTCATTTACCCTTAGTCATTGGGTCAACCGTGTCACCGAGACACCTACCCATAAATACGAGAGACAGACAGAGTGTCTGTCATTCACCCGTCCTACGAGCCATTCTGCCCCTTACACCCCGGGTGGGGTTACACGTCTATGAAGATAAAGTCACCCTGGTGGAAGACCGTGGAGATATTTGCTGGGCGCCCGCTGAGACCTTATCGAATACGGTGACGCTACCTCGTGACGGCTGGACCAAATTTAAACGGGTGTTGAGCGGCGAGCTCGACGGAAACCTCATCCACATAGACAATGCCATCTACGTATACCGTGCAACCTTCTTCCTACGCCTGGGCCGCTACCAAGACCCTACGCGAGGCTTCACCCTAGACCCCGATCTATGGTCAGCCTTGGAGAAAGTGGTGCCTATTGTGGACCAGCTGTTTACACCGGACGAGCGATCATTACACCAGTTGGGGTGGGCTCGTGCTATTGAGGACGCGCTGGCTGAACCCCATGAACAACTACATGAACCCGACGACGACGATGCCATTGATTACCCGGCTAGACTCAGTCAGCCCAATGACATGACCACCTGATCCTTTGATCTCACGGGGTTCTCCTATAAATACGAGAGACAGTGAAATCTGGTACCATTCACGTACTGACCATGACGGAGCATATAGTACTGGCGTATTTCAGCTTGACCCCCGAGGTTTTCCTGCACGTGTATGCGGATAAGGTCGATATCATGGAGGAGGTGGGAGACATCTGTGATGCGGACCCTACACAACCGCGCCCGGCTCACATTCGTCTGTCCCGGGAGGGCTGGACCAAATTCAAACGGGTGTTGTCTGGTGAACTGGACGGCGATCTCATCCACTTGTGTCACGATGTGTACATCCGACGCGGCCCTTTCTTTGCTCAATTGGCTCGGCTAGATGGGGGTACAGTGCATTTTACCCTTCACCCTGATCTATGGTCTGCATTGGAAGATGCCGTGGTAGATGTGGATGAAGTGCTTATCAAGCGGTCATCAGACGAGTTGGACTGGTCATTGACCATGGCCACTGTGGAAGCCCACGAAGAAAATCAGAAAGAAACTCCGGCCCAAGATATACCCGTTATAAATAAACGATAGAGCCAGGGTCCATCATCATTGTGTCACCATGAAGCGCTGGGAGAAGGTGTTGGATAACTTATACTACAGTCCCGACAGTCCGGCGGCCTATAGTGCATTGTCGGCTCTCTATCGAGCGGCCAAACCCCAGGGGATACAACGTGCCCAAGTCCGAGATTGGTTAAGAAAACAAGACACCTATACCTTACATCGATCTGTCCGTCGCCATTTTCTACGGAACCGGGTCATCGTGGGAGGAATAGATGCCCAGTGGCAAGCGGATTTGGTCGATATGAGCGCCTTTGCCAAACACAACGATGGGAATCGGTATATCTTGACGTGCATCGATATCCTATCCAAGTATGCGTGGGTGGTACCCATCCGGACGAAAACGGGGGCGAATCTCATAGCGGCGTTCAAAGACATCTTCAAGACCGGGCGCAAACCTTTGTATTTGCAAACCGACGAAGGCACGGAATTCCTCAACAGACCGTTCCAACAGTTTCTGAAAGCCCAGAAGGTGTTTTTCTTCCATACGTACAACGAGACCAAGGCTTCCGTGGTGGAAAGGTTCAACAGGACATTCAAAGGCCGTATGTATAAATATTTCACCTACAAGAATACAAGGCGGTACATCGATGTTCTCCCGAAACTGGTGAGGGGTTACAATCGAGCCTATCATCGGAGTATAGAGAGAGCCCCCATTACCGTGACCCAACGCAATGAAGCCCAAGTCCGGCGTGTGTTGTACCCCAGGCCATCGCAGCGAACGACGAAGGCGGTGTACAAGGTCGGGGACCCTGTACGGATAAGTAAGTCAAGGGCAAGTTCGAGAAAAGTTACTTGCCCAACTGGAGCGATGAGTACTTCCTGATTAAACGGCGCCTACCCCGACAGCGGCGAGTCTATGAACTGGAAGATCTTCAAGGGGAACCGTTGCTAGGGACGTTTTACGAGACGGAATTACAGCCTGTCGTAAAAACACAGCAAGACTACTACACGGTGGAGCAGATTTTGAAAACGGAACGTCGACATGGCAAACTGTTTCATTTCGTGAAATGGCAAGGTTGGCCCAGTTCCTTCAATTCCTGGGTCGCGGCCAACCAGGTGAAACGACTATAAAACCAGACACCACTGCCGTCCTCCTTCATTCCACATCCGACCACAGTGCTGTGGACCAACAGCAGCTGCCTCTGAAGACAGCGTCTCGCAAAACGCGCAAAGCGCAAGTGGTCTTTGGGGTGCTATTGCTAACCCTGCTGAGTGTGTTGTACGGAGGTGTGTTTTACGACGTAGCCTATGTCAGTACGTTACTTAACCAACTGAGAACACCAGCCACCAGCGAAACCGGTCTACAGAGAGCACCAGTCGTATCGAGCCCAGTCACCACCACCACACCCCGTGTACAAGCCACGTCGAGCTCTACACCTACACCAAGAACACCCACTACGTCTCAAGACCCATCGGATTTCATCCCTCACAGTGAACAGACAACGACCACCGACGTTGTACCCATCACCACCATCATCATCCCTGAACGTGAACAGACAACGACAACCGACGTTGTACCCACCACCACTCCAGTTCACTCATACGAAATTTACAAGAACGGGTTACCACGACAACGGATACACGTCGAACCATGGACCCACGGTGGCAGCATCCCTTCACGTGTCTCATCGCAGGACCGACGGGCTCCGGCAAAACGCACTTCGTCCGGAAGCTCCTTCAACACGCCGACAGCATGATCACCCCATCTATTGTCCGAGTCGTGTGATGTTACGGAGAATGGCAGGCAGCGTATGCAGCAATGCCCCACATCACGCTCGTGGAAGGCCTACCCAACATGGCCGACTTGGAACCCGACACCTTGGTGGTTCTGGATGATCTCATGGCGGAGACGGATGCGCGGGTCACCCAACTCTTTACCGAAGGCAGCCACCATCGACGGCTCAGCATCATCTACATTGTGCAGAATCTGTTCAGTAAAAACAAAGAACATCGGAACATCAGCTTAAATGCCCACTACCTGGTGGTCTTCAAAAACCCGAGAGATACCACTCAACTGCTGCACCTGGCGAGACAGATATATCCCGGCCGTACACCGTTTGCATTGGAAGCCTTTAAAGATGCCACAACCCCTCAGCACGGGTATATGCTCT
>JAVTVY010055887.1:0-31145 GCA_036873755.1 Hanleya hanleyi | reverse complement strand
GCGCTTTTTGATCTTGGCGTTCCGCCGCCGTACAAGAAGCTCAAATTGAGACGGAGAATTTCGTTACCATTACCAGTAAATTGTAAGTTTATTGCGGAAAGAATTTATATTGCATAAATTCCTGCGGGAAATAGGAAGTACACATATAAGAGAATATTGTCTTGACGTAAAAAGTTTGGACATGTCATATTTACGGAGATATGGATTTTTATAACTGAGCCGGTTTTTCGTGTAAACCATCGCAGCGAAAAGGGAAACGGCTGTCATCTTCGTTTTGCTATGTCACAAAAAGTGCTCGAATTACTTATTTCTAAATTATTTCATCACGAATCCAACTAAGGTTAGCAAGTATACATATTTTACGATATAGTCAATAACTGTGAGCACATAAGACGTTCTGGTTGATGAGATCTGAATTTTTGAAGTTTGGCAATTTTCTGACTTCGAATACCCGCCGCCATATTTGTTGGAAGCCGGTCGGGTGTTCGTTTGTCATGATGGAAAATCATTAATTAATCATATTTTGAGATATATTTCTCAACACAACCTTGTATTCATTGAAAATATAATTGTTCAGGCTTAGGCCTACATTGCTAACTGGTTTGCTGCCTTTGAGGTAATATTTGTTTCAGCAGTTGTTTCCGCCCATGCGATGAGAAAATATGCCTGAAAAAAATGTCTAGTTTTGTGTCCGCTCCACAGACATTTTACACCAATATACATATATTGCGACCAGTCTATGATACAGTGCCACCCCAGTGTCGAGCATTTATTGTCCAGTTTGCAGCAGCAAAGAAAAATCACGAACGTTCATCGAACGTCATCGGTGGGGACCTTCATGTGGTCTTCCGCGGTATATGAATCACTTACATTTGAATGCATGAATTAGTTTGATATAATTTTGTTGGGTGTGGATGATTTAAAAGAGTGGAAATATTCCGTGCAGGTCTGTTTTATGTAACAAACGCTAAGAAAAATGGCTACCCAAGGTCAATTTCCCCGGCTTCCCCGGATAATAGCGCCAGCCAAACCACAGCCCCATCTATACGCTTTGATGCAAGGGAGACAACTCAGACTAGGCCAATTTCTCTTGTAGGCAAAGGTAATCTCCCTGATTCGCACATTTCTATCTTTTTTGCGTGTTTTGGGTGGTGGAGTTTTTTTTTATGGATTTTACTATGAGCTATGAGGTTGTAGAATACGATGGGAAAAGCTATGAAATGTTTTTTAAGTACCGGCTAGGCTTGTAAATAGATGCATATACACCCATAGACACTCATATACTGGGATACTAGCCCGATGTATGTATAAATCCATACGGGGTGGACATGTTGGAGTCTAGGTGGAGCACTAGTGGCCCGATTGGGTAGAGTGAGGTCTTATTTTAAAGCTCTCGAGGAAATAAATAAATAAATAAATAAATAAATAATAATAAAAAAAAATCAAAAAAAATCGGCGAGTAGTGGACAAAGGGGAAATTGGGAAGTACTGACCATGCCCCAGAATACTTCATATGCATATCACGGCCTTAAGGCCTATGTAAGATGTAATCTACTTCACATTTTAGTAGTATGAAAAGCGCAAGTCCTATTGACCTTGCCCCTCCAAAGAAATAAATTCGGCTCTATTTTACAGGAGTATATACGCAGGTCACGTGGGTTGTTACGTCACTTCCGGGTTTTCACTAAAAACTACCTCCAAACATAGAAGAGTTCCAATTTTTCCCCTTACACGTCCGTATGTTCATTCTCCAAACCCAGAAGAGTTCCAATGTTCAACCTCCGGGACTTTTTCACCGGCGCGGCCCCCCCAGCGCGAGCGCGCGCGCGAACGCGGGTTCTCCGGCCGCAGCGCGCGCGCGCGCGTCAATGTAGGGAGAGGTTAAATCGACAACATAGAACTTATAGTCATCAACTTAATCTATACGTGTTGGACGAGTCTCTTCACTCACCGTATACACGCACCTCAATGAAATGCCTGCTCCAAACCTAGACCAAAAACACGTACTTGGTCTGTGGGCTGATTTCATTGGCTCTCTATTTTTACTATAGTGCTCTTGCATTCTAACCTTGATGGGTTACATTTTGGCCCCATCCTACACCACTGATTTCAGTTTCACTGAATCTCCACATTGGGCATTGATGCATTATGAATAAAACACACAAGACAGGGTTTTTTTTGGGTGAGATCTCATTTTGTTTTTTATTCAGTAACAACAACAACAACGTGAGAACAACCACGTGAAAACTCAAGCCCAGAACAAGGGGCTTGTACATTGAAAGAACTGAAGCCCAGAACAGAGGGCTTTTAAACTTAAACCCAGAACAGCGGGCGTATGTACATTGAAAGAATCCAAGCCCAGAACGGGACTTGTACATTGAAATGATGGGCGGCCCAGTCATAGACGAGTACATCTCGGTCCTCGGCCTTGGGGTACTCGTCAAACATCTGTACGATGGTAGATAAGGGTCTTCCCCGGCATCGATGGTACAGGTAAAACAAGCAATATTGTCCACACACGCTACTGGTCAGGCTTTACAACGTTTGACTGTTCCAACACCACGTCTCTGTGCCTTGATCCATGAAGTCTGTTAAATCGGGATGGAAGGGTGGCAGGCCGTACGGGTCAAAGTATTCGCCCTGCTGTTCTGTCAAGTACACGGCCACCCAATGTTCACCGGGCCGATCCATCGCGTCCGTGTTGAGAACGTAAGCAGCAGGATACATACGGTCTAATGGGAACACATCTCGGGCGAACACCCCTTGAAAGACCCTACGTGTCTCTGGGTCATTCTCCAGCACGGTGGCTATCTGCTCTGTATCCATGTTAGGTGGAGAAGTCACACAGCACGTTGCGCGCCTTGTCCACTTGAATGATGTTGTCAAACTCGGCGTAGCAGATCACATTGACGGTGCTCCGGAGGGCTCGTTGAAAGTGGATTTCCAACCGTAAATTGCCTTGCTTGGCCAGGGCCAGCTGATGGTCGTTCTCTAAGGTGGGGGTCAGATCGAAACAGAACAACGTGTATCCGTTCCCGTAGGCCTCCTGACTGATGAAATTCCCTTCGTCCTGGTTGATTTGACCGGTGGCTGTAAACAGGCTCTGATAGGCTCGAATGAAATTCGCGCGCCCAAAGTTCGGGGTTAAGGCCGTGGCTGGCACCTGTTGTCCATCCACATGCAGGGCCACAAATTGATGCCGAAATGTTTAAAGTCAAACGGATTCTCTGGGTAGGCTCCACTGAAACTGGTATTTTCCACACAGGCCAGGATCAATCGCTTGGGTAGCTCCCCCAGGAACAGGTTGTCTTTGTTGGCGCTCATATTTCCAGCAGACACAGAGAACACTTTGGTTTGCACACGTCGGATAGGGTACTGGGCTGGTTTTGTTTCCAAGGCTTTCATGTGTCCCAATCGAACGGCTGGATTCGGTTTCACTTTTCGGACATACAGGACCGCGTCTTCGATGACAATCTTATAGTCAGCTACATGCGCCTCTACGTTAGTGGCCATCAAGGCGAAGGTCGGAGGCGCCCGTATCAGTCGGATTTTGATGGGAACCTTGTTCAAGAGGTATCGGTCTTGCATGAACATGTTTGCGTGCAGTCGACCGATCATATCCACCGAGACGCCGTTCGCGGTCAAAGCCTTCCGTTGGCTATATCCCGTATTGTCGTTCTCTGCGCCCATGTGCTCGGCTTTGTCCTGGTAGAATAAAGCGGCTGTCAGTTGAGATTGTTTAGCCTCTCGCCCATGCGACAACAGCGTTTCGATGTAGGCTCGATAGGGGTACGTGTTGGTCGAGTCACTGATGAGTTTGTCGCTGAGAAATATATCCACCTGTTGAAACATCGAGTGCAGCCAGAGATTCGTGGGGCCCACCGTTGCTTGGTCGACGATTCTGGTGCCATCTCCACTGACGATCTTGGCTTTCACATACAAGTAGGTATGGGCTAAATCCACATAGGTCGTATCCGCATTATTGATGGTGAACTCGATGGGTCCTGTTGCGTTGATGCTGGACAGCGGGAGATGCTCCACCCATAATCCTTGTTCGGCACTGGTCTGTGTGGGCGGCACGGTCCACAAATCAAATTCACTGTTGGTGGAGGGGCAGGACTCGGCGTGGATCAAGGACATGTTTTAAGAAAAGATATACGGGTCTTCTTCGATGTGCGTCGTCGCTGGGTCGGTCGTCGACTGGTGCGTGGTCTCGGTGGGGCAGCTCTTTTATTCCCTACGGTGCGTCGTGCTTTGGCCACCAAGACGCCTCCTGCTTCTTTGGCCCGCCGTTTCAAGGCTTCTTTGGGTGCCGTACCCCCAATACATCACCGGCCACTTCCAGTCCACTGCGTACCGCTTGTTTGCCGATTGCTTTCACCCCACGCGTCACCAAGGGCAGGAACGTTTTGACGATGCTCCTGAGTATGTTCCCCAGTCCATGTCCACGTTGCATGCGTGCACCACTAAACACCGGAAAGCCACCCCCGGCCTGTTGGGCATAATAGTCCATATAGCTGCGCGCATCGCACTCGTAAGGCACCTTCATTATACAAAGTGGGGAGCACGTGCTTGTCGAAAATGAAGTGTCAGCACCACTTTCCCGCGTTCGAATGCTACCGGTCGTCCCGTGTCATCTCTTATATCCACCGTGATCGTGTTGATGTGGGTTTGTCGTACAGGCAGGTAGAGCATGTGGGTGAAACTGTGGGTGACTTGATCGCCATACTTATTTTTAATGGGCTCCACCCGTAACAGAGGTGTGTTGATATCGCCCACGATGTGGTTGTCCACCACGTCCGAGTAGACGTAGAGTCCGTACATACCCGACTTCATATCCATCGGGATCTCGCCTTGGTGTTCGGTGGGACCAGCGAACGTTTGTAGATCGAAACCCAGCATTTGCTGTAGCATAGGACTCAGTACGACACTCGCGTTGGCGGTGACGATAAGCTCTGCCTTGTCGTTGTGTGCGTTGTAATCGAAGTTCACGTGATTCTTGAAGGGATAGGCTTTGATGGGTCTTGAAGTATTTGTGACCTCCCGTAGAGCCTTATAATGCAAGTCTTGACAGCCCACCCATGAACTCCTTGGGAGTATCGTATTGGCCTTCAGGGAGAGTGAGTCGGGTGTCTTTTCCTTCGTAGGTCACCTCGTACCACACTTCATTGGCTCGCACGTTGTACCACGAGTAAGGGTACTGAATATCCATCAGTCCACATTCCCACCGGCCAGGTAAATGCAACGGTTGTGGTAATTGAGTCACATACTTGGCCACGGTGTTGTCAGGAAACACATCCAGCGAACTGTTACTGGGCAGGGTGAGGTAAAACATGGCGACTGAGCTGTCCTGCTGCTGCTGTTGGTTTTAATAGGTGTTCCAGGCCTTGGGCGGTTGTGTCCGGCGTCGTGTTCGTCGCGTTGACTTGCTACGTGTCACGGCTCTGGAAATGTGCGGTGTCCTGATCAAGGGTGGTTTTTTAAAGGTCTGAAAAGAAGGTGCCCGTTGTGGTGGTGGAGTTTTGGGGGTGACTCCGGTTCCCATTCGGATTCCCAAGGTTGTGGAATCTGTCGTGGTGCACGACTCGGCGATTGCTGGGTTTGCTGCATAAAGGCCCAGCGGTGGGGGTTCCCCACCAATTCCTGTGGTACATGCATGTCTTTCAAGCCTTGAGCGAAGACCTCCCATCCTCGAGGACCAGTGTGCGATCTGCGTTTACGCATCAGGTCATTCACTAAATCCGTCATGTGGGTGCCGGGGACCACCTGATTCTGTACCAGGAGTTCGCCTTTATCATTCCAAGTCATGTTAGGATTCTGTTTCATCCGTTGCAATACCAGGCCAGCTTGTTTCTTGAACGAGGCAGGTACACTCTTCAGCACTTCGTCTTCCACCCACTGTGGGGCTGTGGGGGCTACCCCTGGTAATGGCGGCTGCTGGAACGGTGCTGAGGTCGGCGGTCTGTCACGTGGTGGTGGTGGTGGTGGTGGTGGTGGTGGTGGTGCTGTTGCTGGGGTAGAGAGGGTTTTGTATTGGTCCATGAACGTCATGTACCGTTGAAGCGTCTCATTGTACCGTTGTACTTTCTCACTGTCGCTTAACCCCGGTCTCTGTAAGATCTGTTGCATCTCTCTATCGAGGGTGTTTATGGTCTTCACCGTAGGTGGCACAGGGTAGGGTGATTGGAGGTTTTGAAGCAACCGAGGTTCGACGAGGACCATTTTTTTCGTGTGGTTCATTGTCGGCCGAAGAGTCCACCCAATACTGGACCCAACACGGAAGCGGCCAACGGTGCTAAGATGGCCCCGAGAAAGCCGCCTTTCTGTAACACCTTTTTCTTTTGTGTTTGTGGGACTCGCTTATGGACTAGGGTTCGTAGACCTGTCTTATGCTTGGCCAAATTGGTCTTCTGAGCCGGAGTCAGTGGTACGTTGCCTTTTAACAGGTTGTACCCGATCTCGCACAGACAGCGTACAAGGTCAGGGTCCGCACCGCGTACAATGGTTCGGACTAACTCGGGTGGGGCCGTCTTCACTACACGGAGCGTGGGAGCGTGCTTCCGTACTCGCGCAGACATCATGTACAACTAATGCTAGAACCCACAACGCTGCTCTTTTTATCTACTTCAGAGACAAAAAATCAACCCTGCTGTGGTATTCATTCTTTTTATTATCCCCATCATCAAAACACACACACACCCCAGCTGGGGGAGCCACTGTGGGTGTGTTTACATTATTTTTGCAAGTACACGTGGTGGGTCTCTCCGGGAAAGATGCCGGTCCGTAGTCGAAGGTGGTCGGGGTGGCTTGCTTGAGGTCGAAGAGCATATACCCGTGCTGAGGGGTTGTGGCATCTTTAAAGGCTTCCAACGCAAACGGTGTGCGGCCGGGATATATCTGTCTCACCAGGTGCAGCAGTTGAGTGGTATCTCTCGGGTTTTTGAAGACCACCAGGTAGTGGGCATTTAAGCTGATGTTCCGATGTTCTTTGTTTTTACTGAACAGATTCTGCACAATGTAGATGATGCTGAGCCGTCGATGATGGCTGCCTTTGGTAAAGAGTTGGGTGACCCGCGCATCTCCGCCATGAGATCATCCAGAACCACCAAGGTGTCGGGTTCCAAATCGGCCAGGTTAGGTAGGCCTTCCATGAACGTGATGTGGGGCATTGTTGCATACGCTTCCTGCCATTCTCCGTAACACCACACGACTCTGGCAATGGGTGGAGTGATCATGCTGTCGGCGTGTTCGAGGAGCTTCCGGACGAAGTGCGTTTTGCCGGAACCCGTCGGTCCTGCGATGAGACTCGTGAAGGGATGCTGCCAACGGGGATCCATGGTTCGAGGTGTATCCGCTGTCGTGGTAACCCGCTCTTGTAAATTTGGTACGAGTGAACTGGAGTGGTGGTGGGTACAACGTCGGCCGTCGTTGTCTGTTCACGTTCAGGGATGATGATGGTGGTGATGGGTACAACGTGGGTCGTCGTTGTCGGTTCACTGTGAGGGATGAAATCCGGTGGGTCTTGAGACGTAGTAGGTGTATTTGGTGTAAGTGTAGAGCTTACACTCGACGTGGCTTGTACACGGGGTGTGGTGGTGACTGGGCTCGATACGACTGGTGCTCTCTGTAGACCCGTTTCACTGATGGCTGGTGTTCTCAGTTGGTTAAGTAACGTACTGGCATAGGCTACGTCGTAAAACACACCTGCGTACAACACACTCAGCAGGGTTAGCACTATCACCCCAAAGCCTACTTGCGCTTTGCGCGTTTTGGAAGACGCTGTGTTCAGAGACGGTTGCACCGTGTTCATGGTCGGACGTGGAATGTAGGAGGGCAGTGGTGTCCGGCTTTATAGTCGTTTCACCTGGTTGGCAGCGACCCAGGAATTGAAGGAACTGGGCCAGCCTTGCCATTTGACGAAATGAAACAGTTTGCCACGTCGACGTTCCGTTTTCAAAATCTGCTCCACCGTGTAGTAGTCCTGCTGTGTTTTTACGACAGGCTGTAATTCCGTCTCGTAAAACGTGCCTAGCAACGGTTCCCCTTGAAGATCTTCCAGTTCGTAGACTCGCCGCTGTCGGGGTAGGCGCCGTTTAATCAGGAAGTGCTCATCGCTCCAGTTGGGCAAGTAACTTTTGTCGAACTTGCCCTTGACTTTACTGATCCGTACAGGGTCCCCGACCTTGAACATCGCCTTCGGTGCTCGTTGCGATGGCATGGGGTACAAGACACGCCGGACTTGGGCTTCATTGCGTTGGGTCACGGTAATGGGGGCTCTCTGTATACTTCGATGATAGGCTCGATTGTACCCCCTCACCAGTTTCGGTAGAACATCGATGTACCGCCTTGTATTCTTATAGGTGAAATATTTATACATGCGGCCTTTGAATGTCCTGTTGAACCTTTCCACCACGGAGGCCTTGGTCTCGTTGTACGTATGGAAGAAAAACACCTTCTGGGCTTTCAGAAACTGTTGGAACGGTCTGTTGAGGAATTCCGTGCCTTCGTCGGTTTGCAAATACAAAGGTTTGCACCCGGTCTTGAAGATGTCTTTGACCGCTATGAGATTTGCCTCGTTTTCGTCCGGATGGGTACCCACCCACGCATACTTGATAGAATATCGATACGTCAAGATATACCGATTCCCATCGTTGTGTTTGGCAAAGGCGCTCATATCGACCAAATCCGCTTGCCACTGGGCATCTATTCCTCCCACGATGACCCGGTTCCGTAGAAAATGGCGACGGACAGCTCTATGTAAGGTATAGGTGTCTTGTTTTCTTAACCAATCTCGGACTTGGGCATGTTGTATCCCCTGGGGTTTGGCCGCTCGATAGAGAGCCGACAAGGCACTATAGGCCGCCGGACTGTCGGGACTGTAGTATAAGTTATCCAACACCTTCTCCCAGCG
This sequence comes from Hanleya hanleyi, assembly GCA_036873755.1. NCBI lineage: Eukaryota > Metazoa > Mollusca > Polyplacophora > Lepidopleurida > Hanleyidae > Hanleya > Hanleya hanleyi. The sequence continues at coordinate 22,234 of JAVTVY010055887.1, read as the reverse complement.
CTTCATGGTGACAAAATGATGATGGACCCTGGCTCCATCGTTTATTTATAACGGGTGTATCTTGGGCCGGAGTTTCTTTCTGATTTTCTTCGTGGGCTTCCACAGTGGCCATGGTAAATGACCAGTCCAACTCGTCTGATGACCGCTTGATAAGCACTTCATCCAGATCTACCACGGCATCTTCCAATGCAGACCATAGATCAGGGTGAAGGGTAAAATGCACTGTACCTCCATCTAGCCGAGCCAATTGAGCAAAGAAAGGGCCGCGTCGGATGTACACATCGTGACATAAGTGGATGAGGTCGCCGTCCAGTTCACCAGACAACACCCGTTTGAATTTGGTCCAGCCCTCCCGGGACAGACGAATGTGAGCCGGGCACGGTTGTGTAGGGTCCGCATCACAGACGTCTCCCACCTCCTCCATGATATCGACCTTGTCCGCATACACGTGCAGGAAAACCTCGGGGGTCAAGCTGAAATACGCCAGTACTATATGCTCCGTCATGGTCAGTACGTGAATGGTACCAGATTTCACTGTCTCTCGTATTTATAGGGAGAACCCCCGTGAGATCAAAGGATCAGGTGGTCATGTCATTGGGCTGACTGAGTGTAGCGGGGTAATCAATGGCATCGTCGTCGGGTTCATGTAGTTGTTCATGGGGTGCAGCCAGCGCGTCCTCAATAGCACGAGCCCACGCCAACTGGTCTGATGATCGCTCGTCCGGTGTAAACAGCTGGTCCACAATAGGCACCACTTTCTCCAAGGCTGACCACAGATCGGGGTCTAGGGTGAAGCCTCGCGTAGGGTCTTGGTAGCGGCCCAGGCGTAGGAAGAGGGAGGTACGGTATACGTAGATGGCATTGTCTATGTGGATGAGGTTTTCGTCGAGCTCGCCGCTCAACACCCGTTTAAATTTGGTCCAGCCGTCACGAGGTAGTGTCACCGTATTCGATACGGTCTCAGCGGGCGCCCAGCAAATAGCTCCACGGTCTTCCACCAGGGTGACTTTATCTTCATAGACGTGTAACCCCACCTGGGGTGTAAGGGGCAGGATGGCTCGTAGGACGGATGACATGCTTGCTGTAAATGTCGAACGGTGAATGACACACACTCTGTCTGACCCTGGTATTTATAGTGTCAATACCACAGCGCCAGGGTCAATAGGGCACAGACTAGTATGAGGCCAACCAGCCGGTGCTGGTTCCGGCGTGAGCGCTCGTGGTCCATAGCCCGAGCATCAAGGATGGCTGTCATAGTCCAGTAGTGGTGAGTGATGGCACGCCTCTCCATCGAGTGCACTCTGTGGAGGACCGCTTCTGTGAACTCGTTCAGGATCTGGCGTCGTCCCTCGTTGTCGTCGCCATCTGCAAACATGGACCGGACCACTGCTCGGTAACCCGTGAATGAATTCACCACGGTGGCATACTGTAAAATGCGAGTCGCATGGGGCTGGGTCTCCGCCATGGCTCTGCAACCGTAGAAATGAAGGTGTGGGATCCAGAGGGACGTGTTTTATAGACCAGGTCACACATGCGCGCCTAGACGTCGGGTGTAGTCCGTGATACGTACTATTCTGATGGGTTAGTCCAAAAGAATGATATTCCTACCGCACACCCAACCCATCAGATGCCCCTTCACCTAGGCTTCACTTGGATACCTCACTCGACCCCATTGCACCATTAGGGACTCTCCTACATCCCAAAACGTCTATGCGCATGCGCAGAATGCCGATAGTTCAACCCCACTAGTCCAGTCAGATGCCCCTTCACCTAGGCTTCACTTTGATACCTCACTCGACCCCACTGGACCAGTAGTAACTCCCCTAGCTCCCACACGGCTATTTCCATACCCTTGGGCCACCGCGCATGCGCAGAATGACGCTAGTTCAACCCCACTAGTCCAGTCAGATGCTCCTTCACGAATGCTTCACATGGATACCTCATATGACCCCACTGGACTATTAGTGGCTCCCCTAGCTCCCAACGTGGCTATTTCCATACCCTTGGGCCACCGCGCATGCGCAGAATGACGCTATGTCAACGCACTAGTCCAGTCAGATGCCCCTTCACCTAAGCTTCACTTTGATACCTCATATGACCCCACTGGACCATTATTGGCTTCGCTAGCTCCCAACACGGCTATTTGCAGACCCTTGGGCCACCGAGCATGCGCAGAATGACGCTAGTTCAAACCCACTAGTCCAGTCAGATGCCACCTCACCTAGGCTTCACTTTGATACCTCACTCGACCCCACTGGACCAGTAGTAACTCCCCTAGCTCCAACACGGCTATTTCCATACCCTTGGGCCACCGCGCATGCGCAAAATGACGCTAGTTCAACCCCACACCCACCCCATCAGATGCCCCTTCACCTAAGCTTCACATGGATACCTCACTCGACCCCATTGGACCAGTAGTAACTCCCCTAGCTCCAACACGGCTATTTTCATACCCTTAGGCTACACGAGTTGTCTCCCTTGCGTCAATGTGTGCAGATGGCGCTACGGTCGACGCCGTGATATGGAAAGGGCATCCCCACACCATCCTGGAGCCGCCATTTTGTTTGTTGTTTTCTTGCGGAGATACACGGGACAATAAACACTCGACCCTAGGGTGGTACAGATGCTAGACTGATCCTATTAACATGGTACAACACCTATAGATTATGTTTATTACTAGGACGTCAGCGAAATACTAGTACCCATCCTCCGCATGGCATTTATTCTGTGAAAACACCCATGACATGACTGAAAAGAGCCTCACTCGCCCCAATCGGACCATGCAGCGTATTTGTAGTCTAGGGACTACTTTTCCTCCGCGGAAGCTTTCTTCCGCGACCGCATCACCGCCAGACCGCATCACCGCGGAGGAATACAAAGGTCAAAGGTTGCCAGACCTATAGTGGTCAACACTTGGCACCCAGCCAATGCTGATGCAATCCAGAACATGTCAGTACATGCCTTGATCACGTGATCGCCAGATGACCTTGAGACCCCTTAAATTTTACCCGGGGGAACAAATATCAGCCGCCATCTTAAACCCACCACCCACCCATCCACCACCACAGCCGCCATCTTAAACCCACCACCCACCCATCCACCACCACAGCCGCCATCTTAAACCCACCACCCACCCATCCACCACCACATACCACAGCCGCCATCTTAAACCCACCACCCACCCATCCACCACCACAGCCGCCATCTTAAACCCACCACCCACCCATCCACCACCACAGCCGCCATCTTAAACCCACCACCCACCCATCCACCACAGCCGCCATCTTAAACCCACCACCCACCCATCCACCACAGCCGCCATCTTAAACCCACCACCCACCCATCCACCACAGCCGCCATCTTAAACCCACCACCCACCCATCCACCACCACACATGACCCCATGTGACACAATACTCGCTTCTGATTGGCTGGCGCGTGACGTCACAGAGGTCATATGCAAATTTCTGAGGTCAATAGACATTCAAATACGCTTTGTATACTACTTAGGTATCAATGTTTTCAGCTTTGGAGGATGGGTCAACCTTACTTGAAACTCTCCATTCTAGTTGTTTCTTTGACGAAACAATTTCCCGAGATTTAATTTCTGAACTCGCTGAAAATATATAATTGTATTTGCTTTGTTCATTTATAGCAAGTCATTCAAGGAAACACGACGTCGGAAGCGGGGTGGGGGTTGGGGTGGGGGGTGTCAGATTTGAGGCCAGCTATTGTTCTGGCTCAGCGCCGTAATCTTCCTCAAATTTCCGACACTCTGATACTAAAGAAAATGTTCTCGGTAAGGTTCTCGGAACCTCGGGTTATGACACTATACAATGAATACGCCTCTAATTAGAAGTTTGCCGAAGTACCACTAGTATGTTAGAAGCTTTCTGGAGTATCAGGAGTACGTTAGAATCTTTCCGAAGTACCAAAAGTACGTTAGAAGCTTTCCGAAGTAACGGTACTACATGTACGTTACATACTTTCCGAAGTAACGGTGTGAACTCAACGTACGTTAGAAGCTTTTCGAAGTACCGGTAGTACGTTATAAACTTTCCGCAAACTTTTCACCGAGCTGTGAGTCACCCCTACGGGTATCTGTCCGTCGATTTAAAATCCCATATTCCCGACGTACGCCGACTAATGACGAAACTATTGCCTGGGAAGTTGCAAGTGTGGACTCGCGCACCCATTGCCATCACATCAACCGACTCAACAGGTCCCTCAGTTGCCCACGACAACTGGCATTCGATATCCATCCGAAACGTTCGATCATTGTCACGCAACAGATTGTTAGCGGGGGACGCCGATTCCCGTAAACACGCTGATCAGTCAACAAGCCTCGTACTCCCTACCAACGCATACACCTAGTCCACTGAAGACGGAACGAACTTTATATCCATCCAATAGCTACCGAGAGACAACCGAGTGTAAGGCCAGGCCAGACTGGATTTCTGGAAGAATACGTCGATAAATCAGTATGGCGACAGCTCTTTAAAACAAGTATGTACGGGGAAGTGGGGAAGATACTCGAAGCGAAAGAAAAAGTTTTTCAACGCGAAGGATATTCCAGAAAGAATTCCAAAATCCTGGCGCATAATGTAGTGACCCTCGACTGCAACGATCTTTACGCGGACAGTATTTGAAACTCGTCAAGGGTATGAAATGTCTGGTCAATGACCCCATCCATATGAATATCGAACGAACAGCCTGTGTGTTGAAAACTTCGAACATAAGTTGGGAAGAGGCGCATGCCACAGCTATCGCTCAAAAGAAACACTCATGCGAACATCGACAGTCCTGTTTTCATACGCTATGTCTTTGAGAGACTTGGATGTACTAGATGACGTTTCCAGCGACCCACCCAGCGACGAAGACGATGCTGACGATGGCGTCGATGTTGACGACAATGACGAAGACGTGGACGAGGACGACAACAGCTTTTGGGATACAAAGCCGTCGACGTGCACAGGAACAACACAAAACGTAAATCGGGAGAACTATGTGATTTCTAGGCATCCGATACGTCCATGCACCCAAAGATCGCACAAGCTTTGAAGGACATTTATTTGCAAATCGTCAGAATGATCAATGATCTGCGCCAGGGCGAGTCAAAAATACCACGAGATACCGGCAGAAAGGATTAGATTCGCAACATTGGTGGCCTGGGATGTTTCCTTGAGCGTGCACAAGAAGACGTTCGAGAGATTACTGCCGGATACTATTTAGCCTTTTTCTGATGATGGGAATGATACCAACAGCCAACATTATTTTAACCCATATGGCGAGATTCTGCTGGTGGACGTTTCGTCCCCGAGGCCCCGCCCCCTGTACAGACCTTTTGGTCTTTGATATATGTTGGCATTTGTGGGAAGTTGATGCTGGGTCGACATCGAGCCTTACAGACTAGTCTTTTGTGTACGTTAAATGCCGCCATTTTCATCTGACGACGAAACAGCTCACCGGTCCCCAGTGTACGAGTTGTCACAGCGAAACAGCTCACCAATTGCCAATGTACGAGTTGTCAGAGCATTTCCATCGTATGTTTGTATCTGATACCGCTTATGCCGGTGCTGGGGGCCGTGTGGTCATGTCGTCCGGGTTGCCACATGAACAGGTACAATAAAAGCGTACCTGAGATACAACACATATCACGAATCGTTAGATTCTTGGTGTGTGCTTTAGAATGGGTTAACCGGAAGACTATACTGTGAAGTCATGTGGCTCTGCCCAGTATGTCGGCACCTCTTCCCACTTCCCTTATATGTGTTGTAATTTGAACTGTTGCGTATCGTGACTGTCTTACAGCGCCAATATAGTCTATTAGTACCCTGTCTTAGCGTCGAACAACCGTTGTTGTATATCACATATTGCAGCATAATTGAGTATTATAATAAAAGTCACCTTATACATGCAAACTTACTACCATGTTTTGTTGTTTCTTTCACTCTCTCTCTCTCGTTCGCGGTATACACCACGTCTCTCTCTCTCTCTCTGGATGTGAATATCAAATCGAGAAAGTGCTTCATCTCTGTATCCTGATTTGTTATAATACAGGTATCCGAGCTTCTGTAATACTTTTCTTTTTGTTTCTTGTTTTTATTCTTGTTCTGGAAACACAATGTAACAGAACAGTTTATTGTGCAAAAAAGTTAAATATACTAGGACAGAAACCATTTTTTCCAATTACTGGAACCTTTTCATCAGTACCAGTAAACTGTCTTTCCACTCGTGCGATTTCGGTTCTCTGTCACACCATGCTCCACACTGGAACTGTGAGAGCCAGAGTAAATCGATATTGTGATCGGTATTAATCTTGGCGAGCCACTGTCGTTCGTTGTCCGACAGTTTCTTTTATCCGTGCGATATCTCCAGTTCCAAGGTATGGATTGGTACCAGACTGTGGGTACCTTACTCGCGGGTCAAATAGGAACCCTATCCATTTTGAGGTCAACGGTCACTGTCCTCAAAAAGTGAATCTAGTTTAAGTGAATGTATTGTTAAGTTGGACTATTCTGCGCTGTTTCCCCTATATGTATATGACATTTGTCCTGTGGAGTTGTTCATCCTGTTTGCTACATTCAGTTTACCTGTTGTGAAATAAAAAAACCCATGCATTTACTAATTTAACTGGGAGAGGTGTCCTTTATGAACTTTACATCTGTTTATTATCTCAAGAACAAGGGTTTACTTCTGCACTTCACATTCTTCTTCTTTCATGACAATTTTCTCACCTAACAATAATGGATTTATATACTCTCAGCTCCCTGGATAGCTAGCTACCAGTTGTGACCATGTCATTAAACAACCTTGAAATTTGGGCCAGATGTACGGGCGAATATTGAAGCCCCTTGGGCTCTTGTTTCTCTCCGCAACAACCGGCACACGTCGGGAGATTTAAGATTTCTCTGATCACTGACCGGTGAATAAGCATGGCGATCATTTCTGCTGAAAAAATGAACAAAATGTTCTGTTCTGAAGACATATAGACATAGCTGTAAATGAGGACAATATGACGTAAGCACAGTCAATCGCTGCTCTGTACTTATTCCACCATCATTTATTTCTTTAACTTCATACTCGTATCTTTCTAGTTCTTGATTCGTTTCGCTCATACGAGTTCTTAGCGAAATAGTCTTTAAGGCGTTAAGGCTTGCCACTGATATGATTTGCAAGTTTTCCAGATATATTATCATGTTTTGTATGGTGACAGTATTGATACGGGTGAATACACAAATTAACCAATCCGATAAAATTACAATCGTCTGGTCCGTCATTCATAATTCAGCCTCGTCCATTAAAGAATATCCGCGTCCATAATCCAAAGACCTAGTCCATACTCCGTATAACAGCATTACCACCAAATATAAAATGACAACAATAGCATACATAAACAAAGGTAGCTTCCTGCAAGAGGATAGCGGTCAACAGATTTCAATGTTGCCGGCAAGACATCATCATGTTCCAAAAACCTCAAATCCGTATCGCTGATCAGTGTTCTTAATCCATATGATATTCGTTGTAAAGTCATCTAGAAACTGACGTATCTCAGTCACGCTTTGATTGTGACTTTTCATTTGAGCACCATGATCTTGAAGTACATGGGTTCATACGGCCCATAGCCTCGGGTTAAGCGGAATTACACACAAGTTACGAAACGTAACGCCATAGATTTGAACGCTATGCTCGTATTTTGCTATCATCATACGACATGTATAGCCAAATTCGAGAAACTTGAGTAGAGGCGTTTGGTGGTGCAACCCTGCTTTATAAGTTTCTGCAACAATATTTTGTGACGTTGATTAAAATCGTGACATTTAACACAGGATCTAGCAAATGCTACTAGGCGAGATATGTATACGCCATATGCAGGACCCACTGGAATATTACTGTCCAGAAAGGAATAGTTTACGATGTCGAAACTGTAAATCATCTCTTCAAATTTATACAGATAGCTATCTGTAGTTTCCTTCAAATCCAGGGAAGGTGGATATATATCCTTCACTGCGTCATTTATATAGCGATTATCCACAGCGAGAAGCTCGTCTATATAGCGTTTGGTGAATTAGAAGGAACGGGCTTTGAATTATTCGGTGTTTGAAAGTGCCTAAGAATAGTCATATTCAGATAAATGTCAGCCAACAAAGGTGCACAATTAGTACCCACTGGAATACCTATATCCTGTTGATATATTATGTTGCCAAATTTTACCTAGATATTTTTAATGAAAAATTCAAGCAACTCTATAAACAAAGAAACCTCCCATGAATGATATCTCTTGTGTGTAGTAGAGCTAAAGAATGCTTTATTGCTTCTGACATTAATATATCAACGATCAGTTGTCTTGAACACAGATAGTATTAATGAACTTAGACGGTCAATAAGGTCCTGATGAGGGATTGTAGTACAGAGTCGAGAAATTTGACCTTTGCCGTCCAGCTATTTTCATCTCTTGAGTCAACCATATATGCAGTTGGAAATGGCGAATATTATCCTGTCTGAGACTTAACCAGGTGCGTGTACGTGTAGACAAGGGCATTTTTTACACGCCAATGGTTAACGTGGAATATTGCTTAGAAATTTATATACACAAGAGGTTCAAACTGTACCGGTCGATCACTTTCTTCAGCAGCTGTTACGGCTGATGTAAATATATACAGACCGTATATTAGTAGCTGTCTTCCGATGGTGAAATTCTTGACAAAGGACACAGGGTGCACAAATGACAGAAGATAATGTCCTAGAAATAAATAAAATAAATCAGCTAATGAATGATCGAACCCTATGAAAATATGCTGGTGGATCATTCCATCAATTCAACTACGGTCAAGGGTAGCAAACTTTGGCATTAACTTACGCCCGCCTTCTGTTCATGTGTCTTGACAAATATATGTAGGTTTATTGTTTTGGTGGGAAATTTAAGCCATACGACGTCGGGCATTTCATGTTAGTTTTCCTGTGTATTCTTGCGTTTACCAGTTTGCCACATGCTGAGGCGTTTACTCCATCGGCCGTCCACGATGCTCATCCATTAAAATCAAATGAGTCTGAGTTTGAGCTATCGTACAATATGGGCTTCCACTATAGCGCGTATATGCCTTTTTCACTGTGAATGTCCTGGTACTTGTATGAGCTACAATAATTCAACTCTCTTTATTCGTGTATAGATGGTGAATAGGCTTTGAAAATAACTATATTTTTTCCAAGAACTAAGAATACCGTCCAATTTAAAATGTTTTGATTAGACGGAAAAAAAACGGTAGAACCTGATATCGTGTCGAAAAAACCTGGCTTGACTTCGGTTGAAATAATACGAGGTCATATATTCTGTTGTAAAAAATCATTGTTCGGCAGATAGGAAACTGCCGTACCTGGAGTATACAAAGACCTTGAAATGATAATCCTTCTTTGACTTTACGGGGGAGTTTCTTTGTTCTTTTGGGAAACTTTATTTCTTCTTTGAAACACTACTGCTTGAACCATTGTTCCTACGAAGTAGGCTACCATTTGCAAATTGTCCGGTAATGAGTGAGTGAGTCAGTCAGTCAGTCCATCCGAATCATTTCGTCGGCAAAATAAGGAGAACCGTTGACATTAGAACCTTGAGTTTTGGCATGAACGTGCATTAGGGTATTGTTACCATCAAGTTCTGAGCTGACCGAATTCTGATTTGATAAATTTGATTTATAATTATTTTATTATTGTTTATTGATGGCTCAGCGAGTACACTGTCATGCCCATCGGGAACCCTTGGTTGTATGTTTCACTGTCACTTTTGAAGGTTCCCTGATACCGAAGTTGAGCGATTTTTAGCACGGTCAAGAATTGGATGGGTGACCTCGTGTTGTACTGCTGGCTGATAAGTGCCCATGGTAATAGGAACCCACTGTCAATTAGAGACTGCTATATAAATTCTCTCGCGGTAGCACATAGGGCCCCCAAGTCATCTCTCGAGTACACACTTAAATCAAATCAAACCCTACTTCGTAGGTCCTGTGACGTTAGTCACACTGCCATGTTTGTTAGCGTACCCGTTATATCACACAAAAGATATTGACACACAATCTGCACGACTAAAACTCGATGCACATAAACACACACAGATCTTCTCGACGCAGTTGATTTGAAAGGGATGACTTTGAAAACGACACTTCGCGTGTTTTGGGGACAAGCCGTTAAGCCGTTGTTGCAATGTTATTTCAAACTTTCCAATGTATTAATGCTGCCAGTTGTATCCGGTAAACGTTATGAGTCATACACCCAGGAGAGAACTGTTGGAATGAGAGCGGATCACGTGTCATAACAGTTCCCTCATACGGAGACTATGACCTGCATGCTAGTTTGAACGCGGTATATGGCCTATACATTGGTACCGTGTCGTTAGGTAGAACTGCCGCTATTCGTTCAAATATTTGATTTACCAATTAAAAACTACATCACACTATTTCCATACATGTGCTTTGTTTTTACCGCGTTTACTATTGGTTTGCACCTTGTATGTTTTAAGTTTTACAAATTAGACTGTTCACGAAACCTTCAAAATTGAAATGATTCATTCTGTTCTGGACATCTATAAAAGGCAATGATTTTGATGAGGTGCCTTGCTACAAGAGAAGGACGCGTAGCGTTCTAAAGTAAGGTATATTATGACTCAACGAAATCCCTATCAAATCGGTAACACTGTAACACCGTTTTTTGGTGGAATTCATTTATTCCTACGAAGTAGGCTACAGATCGCAAATTGTCCGGTAATGAGTGAGTGAGTCAGTCCATCCGAATCCTTTCGTCGGCAAAGTAAGGAGAACCGTTAACATTAGAACCTTGATTTTTGGCATGAACGTGCATTAGGGCATTGTTACCAGCAAGTTCTGAGCTGATCGAATTCTGATGAAAATTTAATTTATAATTAATTTTTTATTATTTATTGATGACTCGAGTGCACTGTCATGCCCATCGGGAACCCTTGACTGTATGCTTCACTGTGACTTTTAAGCGCCTGGGACTAACTTCGGCCGCCCAGCACTAAAGAATAAAAAAGGAAAAAAATGAAGCGCCCAGCACTCGAAAATATCAGTAACTTTAATGGTACTTGCCAAAATATGTCAGCATTATACGTTTCCAGGTAGCTCCGCCATGTTTTCCCTAATAGTCCACGCCACGCTTCCCGAGCTGTATATGCCACGATGCATGAAGGAAGCAAATCATTTTATCGGAGAATGGAGGTTGTTATTTCGTCTGCTGCGAAGTTTTACCGAGCCACGAGTATCACTTTACATGTACATGTACATGTATTTTATAAATCATTGTCAGAAGCGCCAAGCAACTTTGAAAAACTTCTTCTCACAGAAGCGTCAGGGTATTTGTTGGCTTTCGGTGGTCGTTGTTGTTCTAAAACGTCAGCTTCCAAAAAATATTTTAATTATATCTATATTAAAAGCACACATGCATGTGTGCGCTCGCTCGTACGTCGTAATCAGTCTATTAGATCTACATGTACTATGCGATATCTATAATATGGCTAGTTGAACAGTACACTTGAGTCTAGTATGAAACTGGAGATTCATAAGTAATCTATTTTTAGCCTCACTGTAATGTTGACACACATTCCGATGGTAGTATCCGTTTTCACTCATTTGCTGGTCTTGGAATTCCGTTGAAGGCATATTATACTGCACGTTTTATATATCCAGCCTATACAACATTGCATAATTTCTTCAGTTCAGTCATTAGTTAAAAAATGTTCTACCTCAAAAAGAAATAATAAATTACTGGATTTTATGAGAGAAATTACTAAATTTAAACACAGCAATGACCCTATTATCTGTCATTACTGAAGAGATCAATAATAAAATCATCGTTGTGTTTTAAATTCAGTAACCTATAACCAGTTGTTTATTTCTTTCGTGTGTGCTTTATTGTTCATTGATTATTATTATGTACTCTCTTCAGATGAGGTACCTTGAAGTTGAATGCCAAATAAATATATCCATGGAGAATGGCTCTCTTTTGATTCTTGCATTCTAACAAATCTCTGATCTTGACCGTTCTCCCTTCAAATTTGTGTTTCTTTTCCAGTTTCCGGTCTTATTTTGGGACTTGAAACATTTACTTCTCAACTGCTCTGACAGAGCACCATTCCCTACGCTAATTAAAAAAAAATCTCCTAATGCCGAGAAGAGGGCGGGGTGCCCCGCTCTCTCGGACTCTCCTCCCAATACCGCGTGCTGTACTGCTGGGCTGATCAGTGTCCAGGGTAATAGGAACTGAGGGTGATAATAGTTGCTATGCTAACGACTCACCAGCGATGACATCTGGAAAAGTTAATAGTTCCCACTGTCAATTTAGAGATGCTATATAAATTCTCTCATGGTAGCACACAGGGGCCCCAAGTCATCTCTCGAGTACACACTTAAATTATATCAAACCCTATTTCGTAGGTCCTGTGACGTTAGTCACACTGCCATGTGAAAAAATCCGACATTGCGAAGGTGCAGAGAACACATCGTTCTCCTTACTTATCTCGCGGCAGTAAAGTATTGTTCCTACGAAGTAGGCTACAGATCGCAGATTGTCCGGTAATGAGTGAGTGAGTGAGTCAGTCCATCCGAATCCTTTCGTCGGCAAAATAAGGAGAACCGTTGACATTAGAACCTTGATTTTTGGCATGAACGTGCATCAGGGCATTGTTACCAGCAAGTTCTGAGTTGACCGAATTCTGATTAAAATTTGATTTATAATTATTTATTTTTATTATTTATTGATGGCTCAGCGAGTACACTGTCATGCCCATCGGGAACCCTTGGCTGTATGTTTCACTGTATATATAACACAGTGGTGGGATATGCCATCCGTAATTGTTTTTTCCTACGAAGTAGGCTACAGATCGCAAATTGTCCGGTAATGAGTGAGTCAGTCAGTCCATCCGAATCCTTTCGTCGGCAAATAAGGAGAACCGTTGACATTAGAACCTTGATTTTTGGCATGAACGTGCATTAGGGCATTGTTACCAGCAAGTTCTGAGTTATCCGAATCCTTTCGTCGGCAAAATAAGGAGAACCGTTGACATTAGAACCTTGATTTTTGGCATGAACGTGCATTAGGGCATTGTTACCAGAAGCCTATTGAAAGTCGGTGCCATTGGATGTGTTTTTCAGGAATTATGCCCCTTTATACATGTCTGGCTGTTTTTATCCTTGTAAACACATTATCTCAAAAAGTCCTTCACTCACAACAATGAAACTTCATACAGTTGTTTAATACAGCCAGTACCAGAAGCCTATTGAAAGTCGGTGTATTCGGATGTGTTTTCCGGGAGTTTTGCCCCTTTATACATGTCTGTTGGTCCATATCCTTGTAAACACATTATCTCAAAAAATCCTTCACTCACAACAATGAAACTTCATACAGTTGTTTAATACAGCCAGTACCAGAAGCCTATTGAAAGTCGGTGCCATGGGATGTGTTTTTCAGGAGTTCACACAAACCTGTGTGGATTGCTTTGAATAGACAGTAATCGGTCGACTACATCTACTATAGGTAATCACTGCTCTATTGCTATATTGTTTTGTCTGTCTATGATCTATATCATACAGGTAAAATTATGCCCACCCCAAATATGTGAGTTGTTGGGGTCAGAAACATTATTTCCACAATTGCTCTGGGCCCGGCCCGAGGGGTCCCGATGGCGACAGCCACATGTTATTCCTACGAAGTAGGCTACAGATCGCAAATTGTCCGGTAATGAGTGAGTGAGTCAGTCCATCCGAATCCTTTCGTCGGCAAAATAAGGAGAACCGTTGACGTTAGAACCTTGATTTTTGGCATGAACGTGCATTAGGGCATTGTTACTAGCAAGTTCTGAGCTGACCGAATTCTGATTAAAATTTGATTTATAATTATTTTTTTTATTATTTATTGATGGCTCAGCGAGTACACTGTCATGCCCATCGAGAACCCTTGGCTGTATGTTTCACTGTATATATAACACAGTGGTGGGATATGCCATCCGTAATTGTTTTTATGAAATAGGAAATGCTAATTTTCCATCATTTGTTAGTGCATTTATCTACACCGCTATTACCAAGTTGCCAGCCTCAATATACACAATTCAGTATATTGTTATAGATATATGTAAACTGTGGCCTTTAACGAGTATCCTATTTCACATCCAAACATTTCATCACTGACCACATCAGGCTTCAAATTCAGGTCAAATTACCCACTGATGGTGAAATATCCTACATCAACCAATTAAGTCAGCCGGGTGCAATAACCCAGCAGAAGAAAGAAAGATGTGGTATCATCCTTCAGATTAGTCTGTGTGAGCAACAATGATAAAAGTTTACTGAGGGTGAAACAAAGCCATGACGGCATGTTTAAAGGGTCTTCTTTTGGTAGAATTTAACTAGATAAAGTAACTTTGATCATGATGTGAAAATATGATAACTTGAGGGTATTTTTGTACCTCTTGAATATTGACTATATATCACAGTTGGATATAATTTAAACAAAAAATTACATGTGTAAACAAAATATGTCTAAATTTTTCTTGTCATTTCAAATCTTGATCCAGTTTGATTCCTTGATTAGGGGATACAGAATCACTGCCACGGAGTGTGTTGGTGTGTCACAGCAATGCAATTCCGATTCACACAACGAAGCTGAGGTGGTTTAACGTTTATCAATGAAGAAAATCACCGATCAACCGCCATAGAATATAATGTGAAACAAGAAAACCGGAATAGTACATTCATCAGATTGCCAATACCCAAAATGTGTTGTCTCATATATCTAGATAACAACGTGATGTAGAGACGCTATTTATTCGTCTTTGTACCGGTTATGCTCAGGAGAATGACATAGAATCATTATTATCTTGTGCAGAGAAGGTGTTGGTCTTGAGTTGAATTACCGTAAACTACATAAATGCTACCTTTCTACTATAGTACTATATATAAAAATTTGTTGTATTGTTGGGAAAATAATGTGATTCAAAAGTTGTTTTGATCCTGGACAAGGGCACTGAAAACCATTAAAGAGATGTAAATGTATTTTCACACGTAAAGCTTGAAATCTACTGAACCTTTATTATTCAATCTGTCGTTATTTAAGTTTGTAATGAAGGCGCATTAGAAGACTGTTACCAACAAGTTCTGAGCTGACCTACTTTTGATGAAAATTTCTGAAGATTTTTGATGAAAATCACTGGCGATTCTCACTTGGGCGGTGCCCATCTTAATATAGGCAGGATTTCAACTGGGGGTGGGGATTTCCAAGAGTTCAGTTCGCGTTCGAGTCCTAATGCCTACTCTACTCCGTAGGTCCTGTGACGTTAGTCACACTGCTCATGTATGAAATAAGAAATGCTAATTTTCCATCATTTGTTAGTGCATTTATCTACACCGCTATGCCAGCCTCAATACACACAATTCAGTATATTGTTATAGATATATGTAAACTGTGGCCTTTAACGTGTATCCTATTTCACATCCAAACATTTCATCACAGACCACATCAGGCTTCAAATTCTGGTCAAATTACCCACTGATGGTGAAATATCCTACATCAACCAATTAAGTCAGCCTGGTGCAATAACCCAGCAGAATAAAGAAAGATGTGGTATCATCCTTCAGATTAGTCTGTGTGAGCGACAATGATAAAAGTTTACTGAGGGTGAAACAAAGCCATGACGGCATGTTTAAAGGGTCTTCTTTTGGTAGAATTTAACTAGATAAAATAACTTTGATCATGATGTGAAAATATGATAACTTGAGTTTTTTTTGTACCTCTTGAATATTGACTATATATCACACTTGGATATAATTTAAACAAAAAATTACATGTGTAAACAAAATATGTCTAAATTTTTCTTGTCATTTCAAATCTTGATCCATTTTGATTCCTTGATTAGGGATACAGAATAACTGCCACGGAGTGTGTTGGTGTGTCCCAGCAATGCAATTCCGATTCACACAACGAAGCTGAGGTGGTTTAACGTTTATCAATGAAGAAAATCACCGATCAACCGCCATAGAATATAATGTGAAACAAGAAAACCGGAATAGTACATTCATCAGATTGCCGATACCCAAAATGTGTTGTCAAATATATCTAGATAATAACGTGATGTAGAGACGCTATTTATTCGTCTTTGTACCGGTTATGCTCAGGAGAATGACATAGAATCATTATTATCTTGTGCATAGAAGGTGTTGGTCTTGAGTTGAATTACCGTAAACTACATAAATGCTACCTTTCTACTATAGTACTATATATAAAAATGTGTTGTATTGTTGGGAAAATAATGTGATTCAAAAAGTTGCTTTGATCCTGGACAAGGGCACTGAAAACCATTAAAGAGATGTAAATGTATTTTCACACGTAAAGCTTGAAACCTACTGAACCTTTATTATTCAATCTGTTTCCTTTAGTTAAAAAATTGTAAAATTAAATCGGCGATCGTTATTTAATTTTGGAATGAAGGCGCATTAGGAGACTGTTACCAACAAGTTCTGAGCTGACCTACTTTTGATGAAAATTCCTGGTGATTTTTGATGAAAATCACTGGCGATTCTGACTTGGGCGGTGCCCATCTTAATATAGGCAGGATTTCAACTGGGGGTGGGGATTTCCAAGAGTTCAGTTCGCGTTTTAGTCCTAATGCCTACTCTACTTCGTAGGTCCTGTGACGTTAGTCACACTGCTCATGTATTTAAATGCATGTGCAAATCCAAATTAGTTGTCAGTTAGCATGTGTGTGGCAGATTGTGTATATTTGCATATATACTCGTGTTGGTGTATATTTGCTTAATTCAGTCTAAAGCACAGGGCTATTTTATGGATAACAACTTCTTTATTGCTGTGGGGCTGACGTTTCCTTGGAGATATTTCCAACAGTTTGAAAGCTATAAACCCAGGCATTAAGGGACAAGAGTACTTTACAGCGATATCGTAGATCTCAATATATTTGCCTACAAAAATACAAATGGCAATATGTCGACCATGATTCATATTTGGAAAATGCAAAAATAATATTGGATGTGTTCATATTTTTCAGCGAATTTATTTGATAAGTATTGTTTAATATTCCAAGTTCTACACATCTGGGTTCATGCACTTTTGTTGCTTCCTCTCTTGCGTTTAGAACTTCTGTGAGGAGGTGAAGAAGTTGGCTGAATTTTTTAACGTTTCACAAACTGAAGAATTTTACCAGGAATTGCAGAAAGTATGTTCGTTTGACTTTATGAGGAAAGCAAAGGGAGAAATTTACACCAAGGAACAACGCGACATTTGGAGAGACAGCACACCACGAATGTACAGAAAAGGTAAGAATGTACAGATCGTTGCACACAATGTGAACAAATTCTCCCAGAATCGTTCTTCCTTCAAAAGTTACACTCCATTACTTTAGAAGTTACTCAGGCTATCAGTTTGATAAAGTCAGTCTGTTGTGGAAGACAAAATCTGCTGTGCACGTTAATGGGAAGGTGCCCGACTGTTCCTGTATGGCACATAGCGTAATTAGCTTCCCTTCTAACACATACAGCTGAGAGGTATGCTAAACATTGCATTGCCTCAATCGTATTGTCTTAAATCAATAGAACTGATAAAACGTCTGGGCTTGGATTAATTGTCAATTTGTCTTCTGGCTGAGATTTATCTGACAAAGGTTGCAACTGACACACAGCAATCTGTATTGTTTGCCGGTAAAAGTAGACAAAATGGTGACTTCTTTGTACATGTAGGTTGAGAATATATGCTCAAAAAGAACTGTCAATAATTCTAATATATTTTTTCTCGCAGTCAAAGTGAAAATTGAATGAAGAAGTATTACAGTAACAGTATATTTCGTTCCCAAATCTGCGCTCCTAATGGGGAATTTTGAGACGGTTTACTGCTACTGAAATTTTTCGCTTCTCTTGTCCCTTAATGCCTGGGTTTAAAATGCTGGATTATGGACGCGGAATTCTTCAGTGACGGTTGCCTAAGGCTGTAATTAAAATAGAGTAGCAAACACATGTTTATGCCATTTGAATATGGTTCCTTATCTGTCTCGGGTTGAGCCAACGCTACGTTTACACGTGGGTGTATCCTATCAAATAGTCATCGTGCCACCAAAAGTGAAGATGGAAGCTTCTTCCTTCGAATATGGTTCAAATCAATCAAAGAGTGATTTAGTTACATAATCTGGTAACAACTTGGCATTCATTTGCAAAAAGAATAATGGCCAGTGATTATAATTTTATGTGTGCAACATCACTATGTATTGCTGACATCAATGAAAACTGTTGAACGATTCTCTCTTGTAGGAAAGCTTCAAGTTTTTTATTATTTTTATTTCATACACATTCGAAATTGGTGCTGACTGTCAAACGAAATAGCTTTTTCAATTAGTTACGCGGAAATTCGTTTTTGGACGACAGCCGAGTATTGAATGTCGGATCTGAGGGCCTGCTATCATCAATTACACCTGCCAGAAACATTTGATGGATATGTTTGATTGTTTCTAACAAAGTTTCTTTGTTATTGCTTTGTTATCCAGGTAAAATAGGAGATTGGAAAGACCTTTTCACAGTTGCCCAAAATGAAAGATTTGATGCCATCTACGCCGAACGGATGAAAGGCTCGGAGCTGTCCTTCACATATGAGCTTTAGGCTCGGAACTGTTATTTACATACGAGCTTACACCTTCATTCCACCAAGCCAGTTTCTATGTTTCCACTTCGAACTCCCCTTGACATATCAGATGAGTAAAAATTAACAGACACTAGACGTCACTGACCTCAAAACCATTCGAATTTCGAAATGTGTCATTTTGCGTTATTGATTGGCTGACCTGTTCATTGTGCCAATACAACCAACTTATTAGGAGGAATGACGTCGCTACTTGGGGATGATGTCAACCTACACATGAGCTCTAGGGTCGGAGCTATTTTCACATATGAGCTCTAGGGTCGGAGCTATCCTTCACATATGAGCTCTAGGCTCGAAACTGTTCTTCATATATCCTTAACTCAGGAACTCTAGCTGTGATAAGCGTATATAGGGGGCGTGGCAAAATTTTCCTAGGATATGATATCCTTAACAATAACAATTAATCAATACAATGTAAATTAGACCCCTCCAGCTGATGTTTTCGGGATACACATATCCTGTATGTTAGTCTCTATTACGAAACCAACGTGAATACTTGCTGGTTTTTCGTTTGATTATATATGATGTGTTCAGCATGCGATAGAGTTAGCCTGTGAGTTGTGACAATGCCTGTGATTCTTCCACTAAACGTCATTAGTCAGTTTCGCGGACAAAACAGCAGGAGTTATAAAAAAATGTTGACTCAAACAGTTCCGGATTTTGGGGACAGTAACATCTATTGGCAAATCGTTTATAAGCATATGCATGATTCTCGTGTTTTTGAACATTTTTGGAAATCCTTTAAAAAAAAATTAAAAAGTTTCAGGTCGCTACCACTTCTGTTCGGTCAGGTTACCGCCAACAAAGTATATTTTAATTCTGGCCTTGTCGTCGAATTTATGACAAAAGAGATGATTACAATTTCGACATCGTAAACTATCCCTTTCTGGATAGTAATATTCCAGTGGGACCTGCATCTGGCGTATACATATCTCGCCTAGTAGCATTTGCTAGATCCTGTGTCGAATGTGACGATTTTATAAAACTTACAAAACAGGGCTATTCCAACTAGCGCCTCCACTCAAAGTTGGCGATACATATCGCATGCTGATAGCAAAATACGAGTGTAGCGTGCAAGATCTATGGCGTTACGTTTCGTAACTTGTGTCTAATTCCGCTTAACCCGGAGCTAGAGGCCGTATGAACCTATGTACTTCAAGATCATCATGGTGTTCATATGAACAGTCACAATCAAAGCGTGACTGAGATACATCATTCTCTAGATGACGACTTTACAACGATTATTATGGATTAAGAATACTGATCAGCGATACGGATTTTATAATTTTGGAACATCATAATGTCTTGTCGGCATCATTGAAAACTGTTGACCGCTTCTCTCTTGCAGGAAACTAGCCTATGTTTATGTATACTATGATTGTCTTTTTGAATTTGGTGCTAATACTGTTATATGGAATATGGAATAGGTCTTTGGATTATGGACGGCTGAATTAGGAATGACGAACTAGACGCTAGTAATTACCCTAATTTGGGCACCACCTCTATTCAGCGCGGCAAAAATTTTGGGGGCACGGGAAACGCACCCAAATTAGTGAAAATACGTATTCTGGCAAAGTAGGTAAGTAGGTAGTAAAAAGAATAATGGCCAGTGATTATAATTTTATGTGTGCAACATCACTATGTATTGCTGACATCAATGAAAACTGTTGAACGATTCTCTCTTGTAGGAAAACATCCCCAGGGCACCAAACCCCATCCTCTATCTCCTAAACTAGGCCTCTTCCGATCCTTCCCTTTATATATTTCTGGAGTTTACACCATGCTACACTTATTCAACCCATCCACTACCCAAGGGAACATGTCCCCACCCCCGGGGCACCATGCCCACCCCACTATCTCCTGAATCTCGTCCAACCCTCTACCCTCATGTATTCCTGAAGCTCACGCCATACTGCGCTTAATCAACCCATCCACTAGCTTCCGGAACATGTCCCCACCCCCGGGGCACCAAACCCCATCATCTATTACCTAAACTAAGCCTCGCCGTTAAATATTTCTGGAGCTAACACCATGCTACACTTATTCCCCGGGGGAACCAAACCCCATCCTCTGACCCCTAAACTAGGCTTCTTTCGACCTCTACCTTCTGGAGTTTACAGCATGCTACACTTATTCAACCCATCCACTACCCTCGGAAACATGTTCCCACTCCCGAGCACCAAGCCCACCCCACTATCTTCTAAATCTCGCCCGACCCTCTACCCTCAAATATTCCTGGAGCTTACACAATGCTGCGCTTAATCAACCCATCCACTACCCTCGGAAACATGTGCCCAGCCCCGGGACACCAAGCCCCATCATCTATTACCTAAACTAAGCCTCGCCCGACTCCTACCCTCATATATTCAGGGAACTTACGTCATTCTACGTATCCCAGTTATCTCCATATTTGAGGGAAACTGGGAAACTTTTTTTTTTACTTTTTGAATGTAATTCTGGAGAGAAGTATAGCAAATATTTAAGAATTTTCTGTATGATTATGTCATAATAAATAATAGTTACAACTAGAGTATATAAGGCTACTCTACAGGATAATAATACCGGAGACTTTTGCATAAAAGTGAAAAATGTCTCCGGGTACCCCCAATCTCCTCTATACTGGGAATCTACCGAATTTACTAAGAGGTAAACTTCCCATTCCTATGCATGTCCAATATATTTATATGAATTTACGCATTTCAACATCTGACTTCCAAACAAAATTTGGCATTGCTTTTAACGTTTTGACCAAATATCATAATTTCTGATTTGCTGATATTCACAAAGAGTCTCCATTTTCGGGTAAACAACTCCAGTTTGTCCAGCTCGTCTTGGAGGCCCTCTTTGTTACGAGCTTCACATATGAGCTCTAGGGTCGGAGCTATCCTTCACATATTAGCTCTAGGGTCGGAGCTATCCTTCACATATGAGCTCTAGGGTCGGAGCTATTTTCACATATGAGCTCTAGGGTCGGAGCTATCCTTCACATATGAGCTCTAGGCTCGAAACTGTTCTTCACATATCCTTAACTCAGGAACTCTAGCTGTGATAAGCGTATATAGGGGGCGTGGCAAAATTTTCCTAGGATATGATATCCTTAACAATAACAATTAATCAATACAATGTAAATTAGACCCCTCCAGCTGATGTTTTCGGGATACACATATCCTGTATGTTAGTCTCTATTACGAAACCAACGTGAATACTTGCTGGTTTTTCGTTTGATTATATATGATGTGTTCAGCATGCGATAGAGTTAGCCTGTGAGTTGTGACAATGCCTGTGATTCTTCCACTAAACGTCATTAGTCAGTTTCGCGGACAAAACAGCAGGAGTTATAAAAAAATGTTGACTCAAACAGTTCCGGATTTTGGGGACAGTAACATCTATTGGCAAATCGTTTATAAGCATATGCATGATTCTCGTGTTTTTGAACATTTTTGGAAATCCTTTAAAAAAAAATTAAAAAGTTTCAGGTCGCTACCACTTCTGTTCGGTCAGGTTACCGCCAACAAAGTATATTTTAATTCTGGCCTTGT
>JAVTVY010055886.1:0-31025 GCA_036873755.1 Hanleya hanleyi | reverse complement strand
TCATAAACGGGCATCTAGGAAAAAACATTTTCGGAAGTTTTCAAATTCAGTTTAGGCGTAAAAAAAAAAGACCTGTGTTTCCGGTAACCCGACCGACCCTAGATTTTTCTGCCGACCCTAATATATATTTTTTTTTTTCTGACTGATAATTCTCGCAAATGGCCCCAAAAGATGGGTAGACGGTAGAGAGATTGAGACGGACCAAGTTACAATATATATTATCCAATAATATAGGCGGGCCAATGCTTGGATAACCTTTTGATCGACATGGGCTTGCGTTTATTTCAAAATCATCCTCGTCCGGCATCTCTCGCCCACCAGCGCCATGTTTTTTTTGCATTCTGGGAATCCAAAAAGTCCGACTCCGTCACCCATAGTGCGATTACTGCTGGCACGAGGGTTCCCGATTCTCCAGCGAACTCTCCCGTGAAGCAACAACCACAAATGCAACAAGAGCCCAAGGGCTTCAATATACGCCCGTTTATTTGGAATTACATTGGTCCAAATTTCAAGGTTGTTTAATAGCCTTGTTTTAATAGCCTTGAGCATCTGAGAATGTAACATATCACATCTTATAGTGAATGATAAACTAACATAAGCTCAACTCTTGGTAACTAGTTAACCTTGAAGCAAGAGCTGAGAGCTCACATATCCCACACTGAAATCGACAATAGTCAAACACATGAAAATAGTAGTTTTCCTGCAAATGTTTCTCATGAAGGAAAAAGTGATGAAGTAAACCTTTGTTCTTGAGTTAATAAACAGGTATGAAGTTCATAAAGGACCCCTCTCCCTGTTAAATTAGTAAATGTATGATTTTTATTTCACAACAGTTTAACTGAATGTAGCTGATTCAAACATGGGAGACAACTCCATAGGACAATACCATATACATGTAGGGGAGAGAATATTCCAACCTAACACATAGAGTCAGATAAACTTGATTCAGTTTTGGGAGACTGTGACCTTGACCTTTGACAAATTGATCTAAAAATTTATGGCTCCTCTTTGCCATGTGAGTAAGACATACCGGTACTCAAAGTTTGGTAGCAATCCATACCTTGAAACTGGGAGATATCGCATGGACAACAAATGTTAATGGATGAATGGACAGAAGGCAACATCGCATTACACGACCTCGTCTTCGACAGGCATATGAAAATGTGACTTTAATGATTTGTTGATTTTGGGGTCACAGTGACCTTGACCTTTGACCCACATTTTGGTATGTAACACATGTCCCTCTAATGTATCTACTGGCAAAAAAAAGTTATTTTTAATGATTTCCTGATTTTGGGGTCACAGTGACCTTCACCTTTGACCTTGACCTAAATTCTGGTACACGACACATCGTCTTCCCTCAATGTATCAATGGACACAAAAAAAATCATGATTTTTATGAATTTCATGATTTTGGGGCTCACAGTGACCTTGACATTCAGCCTTGACCTACATTTTGGTACGTGACACATCATGTTCCCCTAATGTATCTACTGACACAAAAAAAGTAGTTTTCAATTATTTTTTTATTATGGAGTCAGTGACCTTGACTATTGACCGTGACCTAAATTTTGATACATGACAAACCGTCTCCACAAAAAATAATGATTTTTAACAATTTCATGATTTTGGGGTCACAGTGACCTTAACCTTTGACCTTGACCTACATTTTGGTATGTGACACATTGTGTCCCCCTAATTTATCTACTGACACAAAAAGAAGTCATTTTTAATAATTTCTTGATTTTGGGGTCACTGACCTTTGACCTTGACCTAATTTTTGGTATGCGACACTTCATTTCTGCCTATTGAATCCACTCATAAAAAATTGGCAATTTTTAATGATTTCCTGTTTTTTATGTCACACTGACCTTTGACCTTGATTCTGAGGCTTATTCCATTAGCCCCCATATAAAAAAAAATTCAAAAAAAAAAAAATTCCCTACCTACACCCTATTTTTTCTGATGCATGTTACCGGAAACACAGGATTTTTCTTTTTAGGCCTTATCAGAAGATAAGGGCAGGCCATTCAAACTTAAACATAATTTCCTCGCTCTCATATCTTCAGAGCAGAAGTACATAGCATATCACAACCTATAAAATTCATATTAACTGTGAATAATCATTTCGCCAGATAAATTTAGAAAACAATCAGTACATGTATTATATGTTAAATCATCCATTAAGATTATTAGTATTCAAAGACCTTTCAGCATAATGTGGTTTTGATCAAGAGACATCAGACTCGTCAAATACACTTGTAAAACTTCTGAATGCCACCCGAGATAGTCGAATGACATCCTGTACGAGATGGCCTCCTTTTATTAATTAAAGTTAAGCATATTTAATCATGATTAAGTATAAAACATACATGTAAATGTAATTTACATCTTGAAATATTTTGATTATAAATAGTAGTCATCCTTTGGCGAGCAGCTACCCAAAAACTGCAAATGCAGAAAAAGAAATCGTCACCAGCTTTACAGAAAAGCTGGATGAAACGGTACAGATGATTGTTTAATCTAATGAACTAGTTTACCTAGTTTTCATTACTGTGGGTCCAATTTTCATTAGTGAATTTTGGTGCAAATAGCTTGTGATCGATCAAAAAAATCAGATCTATTTTTCTAGGAGTATTTTCTTCAGAAATCCTTTAAAATTGAACAACGACAACACTTTCGTGTTTTTTTTTTCATTTGAGTTTGGGCGACAGATGTTTTGGACGCCCATACGTTTTCCAGAACTAAATTGGCTCTAGATGCAGCCCTGCATGCTACATGTAGAGGAACCTTGACTGACCTACCTTTGAAACAGCATCTGCATAGGATGGCGACTCTTTAGGTCGCTCCAAGGCCTCTTTGGATCGCTGAAGGGAGTGGTGCAGCAGTGCACGTAACCGCAACAGCAGCTTATTCATTCCCATCTTTTTCAAGCTTTTGTCCACGAAGTGGCGGTACACGGACGTCTTAGCTAGATCGTCGAGACACAGTTCACTCGAAGCTCTGGAGAGATTTTGGAACAACGCAGAAGCGGATTTACCGAACACCTTCGTTGGTGTGGAACAGCCCGAGTGGATAGGGCTGTCGAACAGTATAGGCGTACCCGAACGCGAGCTGCGCTCACTGCCTGGAGAAAACTGCACTATTCTCTTGGAGTTAGGGATAACTACTTTGAGGTCCCTTCGCTTGGATACAGGAGTGGCGGGAGCTGAGCCCCCCTCCGCGCGACCCTCATAACCTGGGAAATCATCCCCTTCATCAATACCCTCACTGATACTAGCATCGGCGATACGGTCTCCGGGCTCCTTTACCTCCGGTATACTCACCCGTCGGATCTGAGTGGGAGTGTAGATATTTTGTTCCGAAGGGCTCTCTTGTTTCGGAGCTTGGTAGTCCATCCATGGCCAGTCTATCGCACCTATCACATTCTGTACGCCCAGCACATTGCCCATCTCCTTCATTTTCTGACAAAGGTCACGAGTCACATTGAGCCAGAGGTACAGAGCTTTTACACGCCTACGAAACTCGACGCTTCTGTACACCGGATCAGCCCGAGAGAAGGACTTGAGAGTGGGATAAAGTCTTTCGCATGTTTCTAACCGCTTTAACAAGTCTTCTACCTGCCGCATGGCATCTCGCTGACTTTGTATTGTGTCTTCAGTTAAAGTTATCGTTTGAAAAGACGCCGCAGCCGCTGCGGCAAATTCCGGTGATTGAGGAAGGCTACAACGTGAATTAGGCGAAGTAGCCAAGCCGGACAATATGTTAGCTAATCTAGGGGGAGAAATCTCGGTTAAACCTGTACCTATATCACAGTGCAGCTTAAAATTCATTATTTCTGACAATATTTCATGAACCTTCACACGTTCATTCACCAGAAAGTCGTCCTCTTCCTTAAGATTTCTCCCAGAATGCCATGCCTGAAGCTCCAACCATATAAGGTCATTCAGTCGAGTCTGCCAAATTTCTTGTTCGCAACTCTTTTGCCTCATGTAGGATCCTTTGGGCCCCACCTTTTGATCCTTTTCTTTCTTGGCATGCGAGCCCATGTTAATAAGAGTGGAGAATATTCGGTAGAACTCTTTGCGATCGTCGGGGCACTCGTTTTTACTCACGGATGGGAGACGACGAGACACTGTCTGGTCTGTTACAGTCACAGGTTTGGGGTTAAGGCTACGACAACGGAACGGCGTGTCAATTTGAAGGGGGGTAACGACTAAAGGGACAGGTACATGCAACACCATGGACTCCATCCCTCCACGGTCTCCCCCGCCTATTTCATCCGTATGCATTTTCATGAAACGTTCATGGCTTCTACTCGTAGACATGGTTTTCTTGTTAGATTTGCTGTCACGTCTTTTGAGCGCCTTGCCATCTTTGCTATCTGCGGCTGCTGCGTACAGGTTATCTGTTAACTCAGACTTGATGATATCCGGGTCTTCGCTGTATTCGTCTCTTATCACGCTGACCACATCTTTATTTTTACTATTCCTTCGAGCGATAAGGCCAACCTTGAACTCCTTCTGAAACACATCTCTCTTATAGGAGGCCTGTATTTGCCTCTCCCTCTTCAAGGCCCTTGAGTTGATGGGTGGTGTGGTACTGTACGGAGGCAGGGAGTCCAAGTCCAGCGAACTGCTGGGGGATTCCTCTTCAAGCAAATCTGGGTTGTCTTCAATACTGATCGAAGGATTGTATACTGCTCTCCTTGAAAGGAGGCTCCTGAAAAAAAAGGAGAATATTTGTGATAAATGTACATGTATGTTCATTCAGCGGGGCCCACATTACTAGAGAGAGAAAGAAATTAGATTTAATGTCAATGTTCAGCAATATTTCGGCTGTATAGCGACATTATGGTTACATCCTCGATACGGATGGTTGCAAATGAGGAAAGAGAAGCAACTTTGTCAATGTTAGAACAGAGGACATGAGCACAAGCAAGACAAGGGGGAAAGAGCTCCAAAGTGAGGCTATCATTACGTCACTCTCTCGATTGAGAATATCAGTGTGTGAAGTACTTCTTATATTCAGGGGTCGAAATGTTCATGAAATACCTGCAGGATATTTGTCAAGAATTGCCCGGTACATAATAAAATACATGTAAACTGACTGAAAACCTGCAGGACAGTGCCAATTTTCTGCCGGACATGTCCTGCAAATAAATAGCAATTTCGACCCCTGATATTAGATACGTAACTTGTTTTATTTCAAGCTAGGAGTGGGGTATAAGGTTATTGACTGTCATTTATCCACCCAAAACCAGTCCGTTTGCTTACATGTATGTTTGCAAAATCTGGGAGAGTGGTTGATCACTCTCCTGTATTCTGTTTTATGTGAGTGATGCGAGATTGATCGCTCCTTCCAATATCGCTCTCCATTGGCGTATTCACTTAAAGATGTAATCAGCCTCCAATCTGGGCTGAAATCGATGTATCTCAAACTCAGCGAAAGTGACATATGTTACAACAGGTACAAAATGAGACACATTTGACAACAAAAAACTAAACTTGTTTCTACCATTCATGCGAAAATAGAAGGAATTGATTGTTAAAAATAAACAGCATGGCATGCCGTTTATTTTTTCCATGGCCGTGTCAAGCGTATACATGTACACACGTCATGCATTCTACCAACGTATGCTATGCGTCATTACCGAACCGTAGGCACGAGCCATGATGTTATCCCATGGTTGCAGCTGTGCAGCATTCAGATTCGTGAGCATCGCTACGTCACTCATGCCTGACATCATTTTCCTCTCCGCATCCAACACACACTCAATGGTGAAACAGAAAACCTGTCGGAAGCGGCAGAGTTTCAAATTTCTCTGACAAGATATTGTTGCATTCGTTGTATATGGCGATCCCACTATCATCAAATATAATACATATGATACTTTGGTAATCTTCTCTGCTGAAAAAACGCATAGGGGAGAGTTTACAAAATCCGTCCATTTTGAAGCTGATTACATCTTTAAAGGTGAAATGCAAAAGTTTTTAGATTCTCCTTTTTACATAGGTTGAATAATGATAGAAATACCAGTCGATCTACTTCACTTAGTTAAATTTAAATTATCTTGTCTGCTAGAATCTTTAAAAAAGACTCCTAGCACAGCTGAATTCAGAATTTGCAAAACGTCATCGCTTATATTTCCTTCATTGTGATGTCGCGTCAGACCAGCCGCACGGAGACTGAACGTTACAAGTATTGACGCTCGGCCAGGTGGTCTGATGTGTCGTCACAAAACAGCGTCAAACAAGGGCAGATAAGCGATGTCGATTTCATTTCTCAAATTGGCCAGGCTTGAGATACCAACTTTGAAGCACCAGGCGACAAAATACTTCAAATAAAACCAAATGAAATACATAGGCTGACATTTTCATTTTCACCCTCGTGTACTTTCCGTCTGAGGCCTGTGTGTTAGCATTCAATTCCATCATATAGACTGTTTTCGCCAACTGGGTTTAACATAAGTGGCTTTGTGCCAGTAGCCGAGCAAAGGAGGATACACTCAAACCTGGCGCCAGTCGGGAACCATTACAGAGAACATTCGAGGCTCCCAAAAAATAAATGAGCAAAGGTTTCCGTGGTTTAGTTTGCGCATTAAGTCACCAAAACATGTGAAGACCGCCACTGTCCGTTTTGCAGCAACATGCAAGGATATCTAAGGGCTATTTGACTGGACTTTTCCGTGAAATATCGAATAAATCTCTCTGAATGAACATCACACTGATTAAGCTAAGCTTTGCTTGCGCGAATCCAGTTGGATTTGAACAAGTTCCATTTCGGGTGAGTATTTGCGCAAATCGATTCCCGGATTCGCGTCGAAAGTCTACCCCTGCTACAATAACTATGATCTGATCTTGAAAAGTAGGTCAAGATCAAACAAAATGGAAGGCTTAGCTGCTCAATCAACTTTGCATTGGTAGTATGAAATTCGAGAGGTTAGATGACCTCGTCTATCGACGGGCACTGTTATACCCAGAGAGACTTTTCTTCTCCTTCGTCTCGAGACTCCTACATGACCAAATTCGGATGGCAATGTGAAAATGTGGCAAAAGCCCAATTTCAATGAATTCGATTTTAAGTTCATCTGGGAAGAAGTTTGTGAAGTAGACAATCAATAACCAGAATACAAATCAATTCACTCAATTTATGAGCTTCTTAATACAAGCTGTTCCCCCAACATGTCCCCAAGCTCCTCGGGGTGGGACATATAATTGACTGACCTACAGTTGCATTATATCTCCATTCCGAGCCACATTCTGCATCTATTCATTTCATTTTATAACCCCTCCCCCCTCCACCCTTTCAACCTTTGATATGTAATTTTGTGCAGTGATTTATACTGGTATAGGCTACAGGCAAATGCCTGGGGAAAGAGGCCATCTCACCCGTGTAAATACAAGAATTCAGGAGTGAAAATGATATCTGCCCACCTGCCGAGACAACCTGAAAATCGGCATGAGCAAATCTTTGTTGACCTTTCAGCTCTCTATGCGCAGCTCAATATATCTTCAGTCATTACATAACCTGTTAGAAGGAACAACTTAATACTGCTGGAATGGGGTCACCCATTGTCAGTTCAAACTTGATTGATAATATTTGACATGTGTGTTGTTTCTAGCACCACCTTACAAACAGAGATTTATAGAAATTAACCAATTACTCAATTTGAGAGAATTCAGTTCCTGTAATTTTATTAAAATTCAATATATATTTTTAAGATTTGCAACCATTTAAAATAAATTTTATATTGTTTAATTTACATCATACATATAAGCTGCCGGTAGACCGAGTTTTACTCGAAACATACATTGTACAAATTTGGGGATGTTTCGATTGAATTTTGCACCTGATCCCTCTGCCAAAACACGACTACTAGGAGACCTGATTATTTATAAAAATGACATCAGCTAATCTGCAAGGAAGCTAGGCCAAACGAGCAAGTTTTGTTATATTTATATTATAACAAATTAAAACCATTAAAATTTGTGAACACACGTTGAACAATTTGCATCATTGGGCAACGCAGTTTAGTTTTTTTTTTATAAAGACCTAAGTCATAATGTCAAATTATGAATCAATTATGAAACTGTCAAATGATGTACCTGTCGCGATCAATGAGTGGTACATGCCTGGTATGCAGTCACGAAGTGCACTGAATGGGAACTTGCAAAATTATCGTTACAGTAGCCATTGGAAATGGTTTGACTGCGCATCATCGAAGAATGCAATGCAACATTGCATGGTGTAGTTACAAAGTCATATGAGTTAGGAATGCATTTTTACTAATTAGACTCACGCATAATCCCTTAATGGGTCATAATCTTCCCTTGGAGAGCGCGAAGACGTCCCATCACCAACTTCTTCCGCCATGACACGGACAGGGACTCTAGCGATCACGTGTCTTCTCACGGGATTTGTTCCCGGCATATGAGGCTCCACACGGGGAGAAATTACAGACAAGGATGAAATTTGAAAATCTGAGTGAATAAAACGAGAAACCCCAGCGACCGAATATGCAAAACGTTTTAGTATGTGCTCTTATATTTGTCTTTAGACTGCATTGTTAATACTCGTTTAAAAAGAATCCACCTTTGAAAGAATCGTCTTCCAACGTCGAAAACTAATGTTCACGAATAAACCGTGTATTGTTTCCAAATCAAAAACGTTAAACCTTGATTGGCTTGCTTCTCTCGCTCTCTCTTTCTCTCTCTCTCTCTCTCAAAAAAAAAAATAGAATTAAAAATGAAATGACATGTTATGCCACCTTCCTATATAAACTCTGTGGAACGCTATTTATTTATTTATTTATTTATTTTTTTTTTTTTTTCATCGAACTACTGACACAATTACGGAAGCATAGATACACAATAGTACAATGCTTAAAGGTGAAATGCAAAGGTTTTTAGATTCTCCTTTTCACATTTTATATAGGTTGAATAATGATAGAAATACCAATCTATCTACATCACTTGGTTTAATTTGAATTATCTTGTCTGCTAGAATCTTTTTAAAAGTTGGTACCCCTAGCACAGCTGAATTCAGCTTTGCAAAACGTCATCGCTTATCTTTCCTTGATTGTGACGTCACGTCAGACCAGCCGCCCGGAGACTGAACGTTACAAGTATTGACGCCCGGCCAGATGGTCTGATGTGACGTCACAAACGAACGTCAAACAAGGGCAGATAAGCGATGCGGATTTCATTTCTGAAATCGGCCGGGCTTGAGATGCCAACTTTGAAGCACTTTCCAAAAGCTACCAGGAGACAAAATACTTCAAATAAAACCAAACAGAGTAACTGGGCTTATATTTCCATCATTAACTAGCCCGCGAAGAATATAAATAGGGAAATATGAAAACCTTTGCATTTCACCTTTAAGCCAGTCCCTTTGGCAAGTCCCAAGACTTAACCATTGAACTTTTCATGAAATATGGGTTGTGATTCGGTATCCAGTCAATTCACCCACAAACTGATTCACCCACAACCAATTCACCCATAACTTCAGGTCGATTCACCCACAAAAAAAAGTCAACTCACCCACAGCCAGGTCAATTCACCCACAGTATCAATGTTGGTTTATTCAACATATTTAATGGCTATGGATATATTACATGTATAATTTTTTTTATATATTTCTGTCCCACCAAATAGAAATACAATGTTCTCACTAAGTTGGATTTAGCTTATCAACAATTGTATTAGTAACACTGATTGGTGCATGCCATCAAACCAACAATCAAACTAACAGTTATATCAAGATAAAAGCATTTACAAATGTTAATTAAGCTGGACGAGTATTTAGTTTATCAACTATTCTTTTAACTCAAGTTAATTTCAAACATTGGAATTCAAAGAACTTTTATATACAATGGTAATTAAGAATGTGCCAAAATTTGTAAGTAAGTAAGTTGTTTATTCTCGTCACCTTAAGGCCCATTCTCACGATGCGATTTGTAGTAACAACTCGGAGGGGGAATCCCCCGATTTGTAGCATGCAACTAATCGCATGAAATAGGACCTGTTCTATTTCATACGACTTGTAGCATGCGACTAAAATCGTACGAGTGTTCTCACGATGCAACTGAGTTGTATGCTACGAGTTGTTACTACAAATCGCACCGTGAGAATGGGCCTTTAGGTACAGAGTAATAAAATATAAATCAGAAACAATATATTTACAATGACGGGGGATTTGAATTCCTCAGGCGGAGACCGTAGTCTACCTTTATATAACAATTCTATCCATATAATATCTTTTGCACTTCTTTTTAAATATTTCACAATTTTACTTTGTATTGATTTCCTTTTACTGCTCACTAAACATGACATTTTGAACGTATCTGGATTATTACAGTATTTTCTTGATAATAACTCCTTTCGTACTGTTTTAAAGTATGGACATACAAGCAAGTAATAAAACTCGTCACCTATGACATTTAAATTACAATTTTTACAAACTCTCTCATCTAAATCTACATTTATTAAATTCTCTTACATTGCAGCCGTTCTGTTACATTGCTCAGTTACATGTATGGTGATAATTCATTTATATGTATGAAACATTACTATTTTAAGAAAGATTATGCAATATAGGTATTATATTTCATGGTCTGTACTAAATGATGTATACTGTGCTATTTTACTTCAAGAATATGTAATATTCAAAACTGATCATTCTGCTGAATAAAATGTAGTTAATGTAGTTATTTGTAATCTACCCATAGATTATTTATACAATGAGTAATTGTTTGCTACACTGTGACACCTGTGGATTAATTCTCAGTTACTTCAAATGTTGCTTTGAAATCAACCTTGGCTAAAATTCCATTGTTTGTTAATTTTCCATAACACTTTTCCAGACTATCGCCCCCAAAAAGCAGTAAAATAATTGCCCAATATATCAAATCTACCCATGTCCTCTGAAATTTAGTCTTTATGTATGTTAACAATAGGAATGCTGAGACTGTGGGTGAATTGACCTGGTTGTGGGTGAATTGACTTTTTTTTGTGGGTGAATCGACCTGAAGTTGTGGGTGAATTGGTTGTGAGTGAATCAGTTTGTGGGTGAATTGTATAGTATTGGTATATTTTGTCTCTGGGTTGTGTTATTATGGCGAATATATTTCAGTGTTAGTTAAGAGCGACTTGCGTATAACAGACCGTTGAGTTAATTACGGACACGCATTAGCGTGTGCCGTAAATTAAGCCGGTTGCCCACTTGGGGGCCTATTCACGAAAGCGGGTCGCTTGAACCGTTACCTGGAGCGGAGAATTCCTCATTGATTGGTTAATCTGTGTTGGCATTATCTCAAAATGTTGGTCAAGCGAATGACCTGGAAGATTAAAGTGGCCATTCACTGGGCCATGGTTTTCCAAGAATATGTCTGATCTATGACTTGTTGCTCGTATTGTCAGTGCATTCTTGGTTTCTCCAACATACCGCTTTAGGCATTTATTACACGTTATGAGATAAATAACGCTGACAGAGTCGCAGTTGAGATATTCCCTCATTTGATACTCATGTTTGGTTTGCTCATTTTTTGATTTTTGAAAATAGAACACGTGGCGATAAATATGTTAAGTTTACACCGCTCTTTCACACATTTTCAGATCGCCTATCACCGTACCTAGGTCGATTGTGCTTGATCTTAATAGGTTCACAGTCGCGTATATCCCCTGTGTTATAACTCGCAGTGCCTTGTACACGACTGATTGATATAACGGAGGTAACTAGAATTTCTGTGAAAACGAATAATTTGAGACCCTTGAATGTATGGGGAGGATGGAAAGATTTAGAATGCAATAGCTCGTGTGTCAGTTGCATGGTTTGAAAAACACTTTGTAATCCAGCTGACCCGTATTGGCGAACGCAGTTCCTTTGAAAACTGTAACATCTAAGAAGTCAACAGATTCTGAGTGGACTGCCTTTTGTAGTTTTATATGTGGGTCGTGGTTATCCAAAATATCAATAAATGTCCCTAATTCCTCTCTCGAATGATTCCACAATACAAACATATCATCAAGTGTAGAGTGTAATAGTTCGT
Organism: Hanleya hanleyi; assembly: GCA_036873755.1. NCBI lineage: Eukaryota > Metazoa > Mollusca > Polyplacophora > Lepidopleurida > Hanleyidae > Hanleya > Hanleya hanleyi. Next base: position 18,976 of record JAVTVY010055886.1, on the reverse strand, counting down.
GTGTGTCAGTTTGAAAAACACCTTGTAATCCATCTGACCCGTATTGGCGAGCGCAGGTCCCTTGAAAACTGTAACATCTAAGCACATATAGTCAACAGCTTTTGAGTGGACCACCGCTTGTAGTTTTATATGTGGATCGTGGTTATTTAAAATATCAGTAAATATCCCTAATTCCTCTCCCAAATGATTCCACAATACAAATATATCATCAAGAAATCTAAGATATAAAAGTGGCTATTTGTCCGAGTTTTTCAAGGCAGCTTTTTCCCACTGAGCTACATAGATAGAGATGAATTTGGACTAAACCGTTTCCCCATCGCGCACCCACTTATTTGCAGGTATTTTTGACCATTGAGCTTAACCGACAAACTTCCTTATGCAATGAATATCCGGAAAAGCAACCATACCACCTGCGATAGTCTACCGTATGTCAGTTTGACCACGCTCTGCTGTTTTTATTGCAGTGATCGCGATCTGTGTAGTAAATAGAACCTGAATAAACCCATCCATGTTTTGGCTCTACATATATTAATTATCCCATGTGCGCATAAACCAGTAACACATTTACTTGTCATACATGGCTGAAACAGTGGATGTAGTCTCAATGAATTGTCAGGTGTTGGCTAAATTGTCTTTTCAAATATATTTCTTAATCTGTATACAAGACGAGCATGCTGATACTACAAATAGGAAATATATAAAGAGTGGATGTAGGATGATGCATGGGTCAGCCCCTCTCCGTTGCAAGCTCGCAGAGCAATCATTTTGATCAATCCCGATTTCTGCTACAAGTTAAATAAGGTTCACGTTGGCCCTATCTAGACATGGAGATACACGACTAAATCTATATGCCAACAAGCGCTGGATGAGCGCAAAGACCTCCGTCGAGGTAACAGAGTCCGTAGGGGAATACATCACTGAATAACATAGGGCCGGATGCCAAGCTCAATTTTGCATTTGTTGGACGTTAACTTCACCAATGGTAATTAACCTGGGATTGAGGGTTCCCCACTAGCATGTCCAGCTACATGTGTAGGGATGTGGAAGTCACATTCTCCGCAAATAATTTTTGTCTGATTTCACGTGCTTGAAATATTGGGGTATGGAATAGAGTATATTGATGGAAAACCTGGAATACTGCTTGAGACATTAGGCTCCTTCCCACCCCACCTCCCCCTGAGAGGACGCCCCCACCCAAATCAACACGTTAGCGGCAGAAATGAGACCCTGTGTGCCTAGTTTTACCAACTTGCTTGTGATTTTGTGCTATAGGCCCTACACATCAACACTTCATATTTTGTATGTGTACAGTAAAGCATCCTCATTGACAGAATCCTCTACAAAACACACCTGATTTTACCGACACCCCGTTCTGATCTGTCTCAGCATCATGTGATGAGGATTCAATGCGTTCGGAATAATTTTGTATGCTGGTGTTACAGGTCACCTTCACCATAATGTATCAATTACCATGAACTTGTACATGTATCACATTCATATTGAATGGTGATGGCTGATGAGAATATTGCCCATATGAAACAAATGGCTGGATTCCAGCGAATAAAAAGTTAATGTTAATCATAAACAACATACAATTAATAATACTATCAAATAATTATGTTTATTCCTTGTCGACATCAATATAATACAGACAATATTATGACTGAATCATGGTAACAGATATTCAAGGGTATATATGTCTACACTAAACTGAAGGAGACCCATGATGCGTATTATATTATGTTGTAAAACTTCACTTGCTAATCTCGATTATGTTGCTTATTGTGAAAATAAATGAAGTTATGAAAATAAATTTAGTATGATTGCCCATTGCCCTCAAATTAGAAATATCTTCAGCAGCTAAAGTTAAGCCAATCATAACAATATATAACACCATGGTATTGTTGTAATATCACCCAGGTATTGATCTTTGGTTAAGAATGTAATGAGATACATATATACCTGTTCTTTGTGTTATTCTGTATGCAGTTCATTCTGTATGTATTTTATACATGTACATATACCAGAAGTGGAATTGAAATTTGAATAAAATAATCAAAATATGTTCGGTTTTTACCTCTACTCAGGAAATGAAGTCTTTGTTTCTAGAACAAGTATAGATCCACACTGGTGCAGACCAGAAAGTTTTATGACCTTTGATGATATTTGTGGAGCATGCTGCAGGACTTCAACTTCCATGAATCTGATATTATCCACACAATCCCATTCTACATGATATTTTTGCCATAGCACCGATAAACTAGATCCCTTCATTTATGTGTTCTAGATCCAGGAGCTATTGGGAGCTGCAGGTTTTGTAAAAGTTAGATCCAATTATTCTGAGAGAAGGAATGAAGTCCGGCATGGTTGGTTTAAGTTAGAACTGGGCATCCTTGGAAATGTCTGACCGATTGACACATGTATCACTCTGCCGGTGGTCATTACATGTGTAATGTTTATTTCCTGAGGAATCAGCTGATATCCAATGGATGACGGGGGGGGGGGGGTTGTGGCCAATCACTGACTCTGATTTTCACCACCTCTGTCATTCCACACCTTTCTGACACAGCTGAACCAATCAATAGTCTGTTTTGGTTTTTCCATTTCATCCAGTACATCCATTGTGTAACAGTCCTGTTGCATCTGATATCAGAAGTGCTGAATCCATGACCTGCAGGTTGGAATCAATTGTATACATATTTAATATCAAAACTCACTTCATTGAAAATGTTTATGGCCTTCATTATATTTCATTCTTTCGTCATACACAACAAGATGAAATCCATTATACCAGTTCGCACCTTTCATACGTGTACTTAATAGAACTGGGACCTGACCATGTTACAAGAATTTGCAAAAGTATGAAATGAGAACTGAGTACTATGAGAACTTAATTCAATCTATGAGTGATCAATAATATGAATTCTGAAGAACGATGATGGATCTTGACCACTGGTTGGATTGTTGGGGTTCATGTTAGTGGCATGAGCATGATAAAAATCCAGTATATCATAATCTAGAACAGGATTGTTTTTATCAGTAACTTCTCTATGGAGAAATATTTTGACACACGAAAATTAGATCACAAAAGAGAATACGTATACTGTGTTTGAGGAATATTTCTGTCGCCCACAATGGAAGGTGAAATTTGAATGAATGGTCTGTGTTGTCAGTGTGTCTGATGTCTCCCTTGCAAAGACAAGAAAATTTTCTATGTAATTTATTTTTTATTGATATATTTATTGATTTTCTTTTTGTCTAATTGTCTTCTGTTCAAGTCATTTGGCATCGGTAAAACCTGGAATGTATATCATGATCTCCTTCTTTCATCTCGTGATAGTGTCTGTTTGGTTCCATATCACGGGGGCTGAACAAATCATGTGAAATATGATCGTATGGCAAATAAATGTCCAGTGGTATGTCGAGGGCTTAAACCTAAAAAAAAAGAAGAAAAAATTATTTGGGAAAGGTTCCATCCATGCTATCAGTCAAAAATCTCAATAATGTAGGCCTACATGTGGAATGTAGAAACTCCTTTGTTTCAACTACAATTTAGAATAAGTTTTCAGAATATCAGGTTTTAACAAGCAAATTATTTTTCATCAACAAGTGTCACAGCACACAATGTGGATATCACTAAACTGTTAGGATAAATGAAAAGAAAAGGCTTACAATGTTGTTCAAACAAAAAGTATATGTATATTATTTATCAGCTTTATTAAATAAGTTTACAGACTCACGCAGCTAGATCAATTTGATGCTTCTGCAAAATCAAACCATTATTGAACTGCTAATTGCCATCTGTCATCAGTCAAACAAACAAAATTGTAGATGAAATTGAGAACAAATTGGTCAACATGTGTGGAGAGAAAGTATATCAGCTTTATTAAATAAGTTTACAGACTCACGCAGCTAGATCAATTTGATGCTTCTCCAAAATCAAACTATTATTGAACTGCCAAATGCCAAAATAAATAGCCCCTCCCCCCGGGAAATATAATTTATCAGCAAAATTTAGAATAACTGTTTTTAAACAACCAGGCTGGTGGATATCATCAACTGAAAGAAAAAAAGTATCAGAAAAATCAGGGCATCGTCGATTGTGCTGTTGTCTTCCAGTCAGTGCGTGCATGACCTCCCGTGCATTTGATATGCAACAACAACAACTTGGACTATTTGGTTGGCTTCGACATAAGTCATCAGCCGACAAATACTTTACGATATATAGAAATGACGGATGGTGTACTAGGAATCATTGCGTTGTAATGACATGAAATCGCGGCAATAAACTTACCAGAAAAATCGCATTGTCCATCTCTACAAGCTGGAGAGCCGCCATGTTGAATCTTCCGATGGAAGCGGCCAACATTACGTGTAACTCGTGAAGCATGATGGGAGGTGAAACCCGACTACAGAAGCAAGGCCCATTGAAATACATTGCAATGGGGAACCCCATTATTTCAATAGCGCCCAACAAATTGGCTTCAAAATTTCGTCGGGAACCATGACAATCTCTATTGGAAATCCTATGAGTCGTGGGTTCCCCATATGACAATTATTTGGCGGGAGATTTCACGTTGCTCTCCTAGACCTCCGTTTGATCGACGGAGGTAAAAACACAGATAAACCATCTGTCATCAGTCAAACAAACAAAATTGTAGATGAAATTGAGAACAAATTCGCCAACATGTGTGGAGAGAAAGTATTAGTATTACGTTTAGTTTGGTATTTCATCCCGCCACTCATACAGATAGTTAGTCGCGAGAGTTACACTATATTAAAGTTTATCAAAGAGAACAATTAAACAAACGTTTAGACCGCCGTTAAAATCAGCTTCGCGGAATGAACGAAGACACACGCGTGAGAACTGGCCAAATATGTCAGGCTCCCAAGTACAATTCCACTAAATAAAGAGAGAGGGAGAGAATCAAGTTACCATCGAGTTCAGCAATCAATCCAAATAATTAGAAGGATATTTATTTTGGAAACCATAATAATAAAATACGGGATGAAACAATAAAGTATGCAGCTGTTGAAAAGAAAACTTCGAAAAATACAGGAAGATAAATATTTTATTAACATACAATTTATTAAGTTTATTAACAAGCTGGCAGACTGAAATAGAAACTAGAAAGCAAAAGTAGGTTTGCGATAGAAGGAATTATAACTAGAATACAATTGCATCGGTTACAAGAGGAAGGCGCCAAGTTCTTTCTACGGATGGAAATTGAGTGAAGAATTAACTTTAAGAAGACGACAATGATGTCCACAATACAAAATGAAATATACAGGAACAAAGTGAATATTGTAGTAGTGGACAGTTTGAGCTCAAAGGATACGACGAGGAAGAGGGGGAGAATGCAGCATGGGGTAGCAGATATGTAACTAGCTGATAAATAAATAGTATTTCACTATACCCAGAGTGTGCAGTCTATAGCCCCGTTCACATGCACACAATTTACTCACCTGTGTAAAAATACACATGTGTATATTTACACATGTGCAAATATACTTTTGCACCTGCTCTTGACCAGATGCAAATTCACTCAAAGTGCAAATATACATACATGTGTATTTCCGTTCACATGACAAGAAATACACATGTGTATTTTTTTACATAGGGTGCAAATTTGCATACGTGAGCAAAAGTGTGCATGTGAACGGGGCTTATGTCATCTTGCATATCTCTTAAGTTATTATCAATAGATTCGATTTCATTTTCCCTCATGTCTATACTACGGGGGATAGAAGTTTCAGGGCTTATTATTTCTATAATTAGCAGCCGCTCCTAAATATTTAAGCGTATTTTCCGTTTGTTGACGTCATCATATCAAGACTGGGAGAATTAATTAATTACTTTTGTCTTCAGAGTATTCATATACGAGACGGATGTGGATTGTATTTATAAAATGAGGATATGTTTAACATATACATATGGGGGGGGGGCTAGACCCCCACTTTTGGGGACCGCACTGTTATAAGTCCTATCTTAGATAGCACCAGTCCAACATTTAACATGGCCAGTATAGAGTTCAACCCCCCCCCCCTTTCCAAATGTGCTCCGCAGCTCCTGTAGTATACATGTACGTATTCTCTGATGTATGAGATGCGTAAGATTCAAATATGGACACGATTATTTACAAATCAACCACGTGATTAAACATGACTGATAATTCCTTAATGATTGTGGTCACATGATCAAACATTTCGATCGTACATGCATAAGGAAATTATTTTATTGGTCGAATCCATGTCTCCTGAAGTTTTCAACCTGTACCTCCTTATCTCTGCACCTCCTCCTCTACCCTGCACCTTCCGCTCGTATTCTCGGGGCTGCAATATCCCACCACTTACAGTAACCTTTATGCACCGGGACCCCGCCCCAAGACAGCCTCTACAAAATTTAGTCATATCACTAGCGCATGAGTATAAAGGGATGGCAAAAGAAATTAAGCGATGTGTTAAGATCACAGTTTGATAGTCAATATTGCATAACCTCAAGTAAATCTCGAGTTCTTTTGTTTAATGGCGGGTCCATTTAAATCCGTTCATCCAGTGTGTCAGGCGGGCTTCCAGCAGGTGAGTTGACCTTAGCTAAGTTTAACATAGCGATTCGTGCAGTTCAGGACACGAGACTATGGTAGGCCGTTAATGTCAAAACTTCGCTGATTTTAACGTTGGTGTAAATCGGATTTAGACCGCAGTGTAATTCGTATTTAACCGCGGTGTAAATCGATTTTTACCGCGGTGTAAGTCAAACTTTAACCGCGGTGTAAATCGAATTTTCTGCGTACCGGTATTGCCAAGAAAAAAAAAATATCAGAAAATGAAAATTGGGGAGAAGTAAAGCGACTAGAAGCAGCATGATATCACATCCATAATCGGGCACGGTTTTATGGAAATGTGTACCAGATAATTGCATGATTGTATGCATCCTCGCTAAAACCAGGGGTATCTCTATCCTAGATATCCCTGGTACACTTGAGACAGTATCGTATTCAGCGAAAACACAGCTGTAGATTTCAGCCAATCAGCAAAAGCAACATCCTGCATATATTGACCATTCAGATGATTTGTTTACCACGACCATGGCGCCGTGACAACAAATTCGAAAACACCATAGCTTGTGGGATATATCCGGTGGCGGGAGAACCTTGATAATGGATAGATAGTTTAAAACAAAAACTATTTGAAGAAAAAATATACTCATTCATCTATCATCCCACAAGCCAGGCAAATGTAGAAAACACTGAAACTTTAAAGGCGGTCCGCGATGTCAGTGTATTCGATCTCATCTACCCACGGAATTACTCGAATTGGGTGAAATAACGCATGGATTTCTATAAAATTTCACTGATCTATATCCATTAATATTTTATTGCTATGCATGCTTGGTTTAAATATTTTACATTTGATATCAGCGAATAGTTTAGCACAGAAAGTCAAACCCTAACGTATTTTTCCATCAGCGCAGTTTTTCTAGGCCAAGAGATCATGTGACTGAAATGACTGCTGAAAGTGAGAGGAACGCGGTCTGCTATGCAAGATGGTCAAGGTTTCGCCTTTGGCTGCCGCTCAAAAAGAACCTTGACGTTGTGAAGATGGATTGTACACGCCTGAGAAGCCTTCATATGTTAAAGTCTCATTTATGAGCACTTGTGTTCTCCGGAAAACATAATTTTTTAATAAAACTGCTAAACTGGGAATTCCAAATGTTTCTTATTTTGTTAATCAAGAACACGAAGATTTCAGTTTTCGGTTTTGAAATCTGATACGGTACAAATCGACACAGTTGACGGAAATTCAAAATCATTCTGCCAATGTAGTCGTGTATAATAATATTCTGCCAATGTAGGCGTGTATTTAGTCAGAAGACTCTAAAAATATACATAGGTATCATAAAGTTTCAGATATATAATATAGATTATTTTTTAGATATCGCATCGCAACCTTTTAAAAATTGACAACACTGTTACTGTACAAAAGCAACATTCCAGTTGAGTTGGGCTTTGATACAGAGTACAACGGTGCAATAATCACGTCACATTATTGATGAGCATTGATCTTGATAATTTGCTTATGAGATCGCGATCTATCTTTGGTTTATCACAGCAAACAAGGAATTGATTCTAGCTTTTCTCGACGTTAGACTATAGAAAACCTAATTGTTCATGTTGATAAATTGAGATTGAGATTTATAAATCGCGGTAGTTTCATAAACTGAGGGGCTAACTTTGGCAGACGTATGCAATTGTCAGTTCGCTTATTCTGCAAAGTGCCCAACCATCCGGTTGTGGTACAGTGGCATGGTTAGCAGTAGACCGTGTCTTCGTCGATGTTGTTGTTGTTGTTAATATTGTTTTAATTGTTTTTTTTTTCATCAAGAGTATAATTTTTTCCCACCTTTTCATATACCACAATGACAGTGGATATCATAAAAATGCTTTCTATACGACATACACCGATCTATATACCCCTCCTCTACTATATCTTCATCTATAATATATGGAGATAATAGTAGAGAAGGGGTATGTAGATCGGTGTAGGCGAAAGCTCCAAGTTCTGAGGACACCTTGTGACCACCATTTTGAATTTTCCCATTATTTGGCTCTCACAAGTATCTGCTCTCTTGTTCTCTTCTTTCTGGAGCTGTGGTTAAAAGTTTGGTAGTAGGGAGAGGCCCCTCCCCTAGGCGGCCCCTCCCCCAGGTGGCCCCTCTCCCAGGCCAGACAGGGTTAACAGCAAATCCAATCATTTATTCTAAAAAAAATTATATTCGAAATAAAACAGACCAGTTGACGAAAATGAGAGAAATTATATTTCCCAAGTCTCACTCAGTGGTGGTAATAGAATGGTACATGTATTTGTCTTTTCACAAGATACTGACACTCTCGAAGCCGAATTGAATGTTGAATGTGTAATAAATATTTTTGCGCCTGAATGGAATATTCCCATACATTGTAGGAAGAAAGCTATGATAAGCAACGACCCACATACAACACGGACACCACTGAGTTCATAGAAAGTCTTCTACCATCGATGCTGACGTATGAAGCAGGAGACCCCGCTCAGACTGAACATTATGATATCGTCGAGATAGGATCCGGGACGGGAAAATTTACCAGGAATTTTCTCGACAGGCTGCAGGACAAAGTAAGTTGGTTCAGTATTTACGCCTATATCTGGAACAAAATAGATCTTCATGTCTCTAACAGAAAAAAATTTAAAGCGAATTGTTCTCTTGCTGTTGTATACAATAAAGTTAAATCCTTTAGAATGTGAATATTTTAGAATTTTATAAAAAAGAAGTATTAAGTTCAATTTAATAATAAATATAGAAGTATTCAGTCTAAGTAGTAATGCAAAGTTCTGATTTATTTCAGCCTGTTCGTTACTTAGCCACAGAGCCGATGCAAAATATGCTAGAGTTGTTAAAAAAGAAATGTCCCGGTGTCACCACAGGTCTTTGCACAGCCGACAGCATACCGCTACCCGACTGTTCCACCTCCGTACGTTTCCTGACGTTCAGATTGAACATCATTTTGAGACAGGTGGTCAGGTCATCATCATTGTGACTATAGCTCGGATTGTAAAAGGAAGTACAATTCGACACCTGCCGGCAGATGTCCTTCCACCCCCATGCACGCGTGGATTGTTCTCCTTGCATGCTTCAAATCGTAACCCTTAAGCTAACCCTGACCCTAAACCCCAACACTATTTGTTGATAAATATCAAACAATGAATAAATTCGAACGTATCGTTCAGAATCTCTTGCACGTTTCGTAGAATGAGTCTTAATTCCGCTTAAGGTTTCAAGAGCAATAGCATTGAAGTTTTGGACACCTTGTCAGTTTTTTTACTCAATTAAATTGCAGTAAATAAATTCACCAAAACGAGTTAAATATTTTCGAAAAGCTATTCATTCAGGAAATTAAAATATTGTTATAATTTTGAGGGGGGATTTGCTTTAATGTCACACTCAAGGTTATAATTTTGATAGTCTGATTAACACATCTAAATTATTTGAATTTTATATAACCATATATATATCTTTTATAACTTTAGACCAAGTTTTTGTCCAACTTTTTCAACCTAGGCCAGGTTATGCTCTGTGGGATATCTAAAAGATTATACTTCATCTCCTGTTACTCATTATCTTCGAGATAATGATCTATATATATATACATGCATATATGATATATTTTGCAGTCAATTAATCGTTGCATTTCTTACTCCTCAGCCCATATGGGCTAAGTAGCATTGCTGTGGGCACTAACGTCTGTCTGCCTACCTGTCTCTTAGCCTGTACCGCTGTATGTGTGTCTGTTAACTTTTTTGTCTTCGCCATAGGCCTATCTAAAAAACTACTGCAAGGAAGATCACGAAACTTGCGCACAACAGTAAGCAAATCTTGTAGATATGCCTTTTGCATCTCATGGATGTATGTGTCCGTTTGTTTATTTTTGTCTGGAACAGGACGAAATATTTTTCCCTGCAATGGTGTTGTACAACTTTTTTGGCTTCTTGCCAATTTGTCATCTGCACTTTTGTACCGTGTCCCTGATGACATGGGGGGCGTGCATTCTCGTCTCGCGAGACTCCCTACTGCGATAAAGAGTCTCACGCGTAAATGGGAGCCATCCCCCCAAAATGTGGGGGGTGAGTAGGCGGCGTATGATTTTTCGTCTGTATCCGGCTTGTCATTGACCTGCTGACTCCGCCGAGTTAGAAGCGAATTGCTAAACATAACGTGGGCTATATAATTTGGAAATGACTCTTTCCGTTTCGGAGCATATCAATCACGAACAAATTATTGTCGGTATGTATACTTGGCCGTGAAAGCGAGTTATCTAATACAGGAAGTAGTTCGCGGGTAGACACGGCTCTCTTTGAGAATGAATAGTCCCGGTCGAGCGAGTGATGTCATGCTGCCTCGCTTTGAGATTGGAGATTCAAAATGTCATCAGTTTACATGAGAGTCGCTTTGGTCTCTCGCGGGTAGACACGGCTCTCTTTGAGAATGGGGGGGCGTGCCTTTTCAGACGGCCCATTTGCCCCACCATTCACTGGTTTAGCTGTATCATCAAGTGATGCAAGGCGGTTAATGGAAAGCACCCTTTTACCATAATTGGTGCCCAGTGATCAATCCCGCTTATGGCACTGATGCAGTCGAACCGCCAATCCGCCTGTTAAAGCAATGCGTCTATTGTAAAATATGAAGCGCACCTAAAGTTGATTGAGAGGCACGGAAAAACCGTACTCTTTGATTCTGTGAAATAAAAATATCTGTACAACTTGATGTTGTTGTTGTCAACCAAGCCAGGTTGTGCCATTGGTTATAAAACAGACACGCCCATTTAGCCAGTACAATGTCCCGTTCAATGCGATTGAAAGTTTTATCGAAGTTTTACTCCTTGCCTTCAACCGCATGGGCAGGCTCGTCTGTGCAATTGGCTAAGTTCAATCGGTGGAATATTGGACATACTATCGGGTGAAGAACGGATTCAGACGATTTTCGCCGGGAAATTGTCATAGAGATTTTCTGAAAACTTTGTGCCAAACATGCTGATCGTGTTAGAGCCGACCAACGTATCAAGGGAAAGGTGAAAACCGAATCTGATAATTACATTTATGATTCGAACTTAGTGAGTGAATACATCTGGGTCACAGCGCTATTTTGGACGTTTTAATTTTCGTGTAATTTCCAAGATAATGGACCTTTCTGGATGAAACTTGGCATCCGACATCTGCTACTCAGAACTGATCTTTGATATATTTTTCATTTTTATCGGTGCTTCCATCTTCCCATTCAGGGCATTGAGAGATCGTCAGAATTAGCATGTCAGCAGTATCCATGCTTTAGATTCCTTGTGTATTTAAATCACGTAGTGCCAATTGCCAAAAATTGATACAAAAAATTGACGAAGTGTCTCCTTGATAATGCAAGGTGTTTTAAACACCCAATTGTGTAGGCTACGTTTCTCAATTCTATTTCTCCCACCTCTGTTGAAACTTTTCGAAAACATCTTCTTCTGTAGTGTGTTGTCGCCGCCCAGTGCTTCCATTGGTTTGCAGACGAGAAAAGTGTGGCAGAGATACTCAGAATATTACGACCCGGGGGATGTTTAGGTGGGTGTTGCAAGAACAGTTTTTCAATCTATATGCAACTATACGATTTTGTACAAGAATATTAAAATTCACAAATAGTACTACTTTAACATTACCAATCCTGGACGATTTTGGCCCCCCCCCACGTTTCTCCCCTTCCCTCAACATACATTCAGATTTTAACTACTCTGTGGGCGAAGTATGTGGGGATTTTGGTGGTGGTGGGGGGGGGTATAGGTAGAGTTACCCATATCATATCTGTGTGATCTCTTAGAACAACAGAGCCAATCGGTTGACTGTATCAAAGACGTCATGATAGCTTCATCATTATGTCAGCATATCTATATGTTCAATACCTAAGGGTCAAAATGAACTCCTTTAGAGTATCGAGCAGACAGTTAATCACAAACATGCCGAAGAAATGAACCAGAAAACCTAAGATACAATAATGAAATATTATTTGAAACTTAAGAACTGATCAAATAATGTGATTCATCCAATCCAATAATATTCATTGAATTTGATGGTATTTTATCCATCAGTTTGAGAATAATCATGGTCTGTTTTAGATTCTTCGGTTAAATTATCGAATAAGCATCACAATCTTCTGCTTGTCAGCTTCCCCATAATCTATATCGCAAGGAATGTTTGGCACCACCTCGTTCTTTGTTAAATTTCGTATGAATATAATCGTTTTACAGAGTAAGCCATTTCACCACTTGATTGTAATACTTTGGATGTGAATTCTTTGACATTGCTGGAATGTAATCTTACATAGCCGTTTCACTCTATTATTCATCGTCATATCCTTGACTTGAATACTACTGTTTCCTCTTATTGATGATTCAACTATAGACCTTTCCGATAGGTTTCTCGGACATGTCTTTCCAGATATTATATTAAATATGCTTCCGTATATCAGCAGGTTGAACTCTCTTCAGGAGAGGGAGAGGGAGTGTCTTCGTAATCGCAAATCACATCTGATGATTATTTGCTTTTAAACTGTGTACCATTCCAATTTCAAGATTTTTAACTGCCCCTTTCACTGAAACCATGGCGGAATTACCCTCGTATATAACCCCATCCTCACGCTCGCATGTTTCAAAAACTTTTGGATAACGAATTGCCATTGTAACACCCCGAGTATATTCGATCTTTGATGTTCAGTATGGTTTAAGTTTAATATTGACGAATAATTAGCCATAGGGCAAAGAGATAGCAACTTAGTGCAGTTTTCGTGAAGTAGTTGAGTGTCGGGGCTAGATACAATGACCCAGTAAAGAAATCTGATGCTTAAACATCAGATTTTTGTATAAGACCAGCATACAAAGCTAGCAAACGAAGCGAAGTCTCTGGAGGCTCTACTCTACCGAACAAAATGTATTGTCATGGTCGTAGCCTTTGGTAAACAAGTTTGAAATTCTCGTACTTGTTTTGCCTCTGTAGGAAGGCTGCCTCGCACTGGGATGTACACAATCTATACCAGACACTGCCTGAATTTTATCCTCGATTCTTTGTGGGATAGACTTACATAACGCTTCATAAATCCTCGTAATGACTATCCATTTTGTTTTTCGGCCAGCAGTAAATTCCTCGACTTTCATCATAAATGGATTTAATAAGAGTTTCCCCGACTTCTGATAAAAAGGTTTTCAGCTATATAAGATTTCGCTCCATCGCCATTTCCTTCGGACTATCTTCTGACTTAAATTTCTGCTCCTCAATTTAATCTGCTAATACACGGAAGTGAATTGAATATAATGTCGGGAAAGAGATGTTCGGAAAACCTATCGGAAAAGCCTGTAGCGGTAAAATCAATGATAGGAGACACCAGTACTGAAGACTCAAGCTATGATGAAGACGAATCAGGTTGCATGACTATCGAAGATATCGTTGCTGCGATATCATATAGCCAAAAGTATTACGACCAAGTGTTGTGTCGACATCCTCTGCAAACTGATTATATTCATAACGCAATTTCAAGAACAACGAGGCGCTGCCAAATTTCAAACGACAGACGAGCTCTCCGGCAGAATGTTAGGATGCGAAAATGCATATTTAATGAGTTGCTAAAAATACTAGATTGGATGAATATTCCCATAAACCTATATAGTCCATTATTTGAACATTAAATTACATGTGCACAGTGTGACTAACGTCACAGGACCTACGAAGCGCACTGAACTCCGATGCGCACTGAACTCTTGGACCCCCAGTTGAAATCCTGCCTATATTAAGATGGGCACGGCCAAAGTCAGAATCACCAGTGATTTTCATCAAAAATCACCAGAAATTTTCATCAAAAGTAGGTCAGCTCAGAACTTACTCGTAACAGTCCCCTAATGCACCTTCATGCCAAAAATCAAGGTTCTAATATCAACGGTTCTCCTTATTTTGCCGACGAAACGATTAGGATGAACTCACTCACTGACTGACTACCGGACAATTTGCAGGAAAATCGTTGTATCTCAGTTACATATTCATTTCCTTAGCATGTTTTGAATTTCAGCTCTAATCGACACTCTTATGATATCCTTTCTTTCGTTTTCGTTGCATCGTTTTCACCTACAGCAGATAATTTACGTCCACAAGAAGTGGTAATGGGTGTATTTGTCGCCTTCTCAACATCTTGTGTATTTATTCATAGTTCTCTCTGTACAGTTTTACACACCAGACTGCTTTTATGATAACTTCTGCCTTCCTGAACATCTTGTGTATTTATTCATAGAACTATCTCTACATTTTCTACGATTGTCTCTTTTGTGATAGTTTATGTGCTTCTGAATATCTTGCATATTTATTCATAGATCTACCCCTACAGTTTTCTACAACAGACTGCTCTTATGATAGCTTCTACCCTTCTGAACATTTTGCGTATTTTTATAGATCTGTCCCTAAAGTTTTCCACAACAAACGGATTTTGTTGACAGCTTCTGCCCTTCTGAACATCTTGGGTATTGTGAAAGCTTCTGTGCTACTGAACGTCTTGCGTATCTACTCATAGATCTGTCTCCACCGTTTTCTACAATAATATTCTTTTATGATAGCTTCAGTCCTTCTGATATCTTGTGTATTTATTCATAGATCTGCCTCCACTTTTGTGATGGTTTTTCCCCCTTTTAACATATTGCGCATTTATTCGAAGACTGTCCCTGTAGTTTTTTCACAATAGACTATTTTTGTGATAGGTTCTACTCGTCTGAACTGCCTGCGCATTTGTTCATAGATCTGTCCCCAGTGATTGCTTTCACTTCAGCCCTCTGAACATTTTACGCATCTGTTCATTGATCTGAACCTGCAGTTTTCTACAACTGACTCCTTTTGTGATAGAACATCTTGCATATTTATTAATAGATCTTTCCTACAATTTTCTACAACATTTTTTGTGATAGTATCTGCCATCGGTTGCGGAAAAGCTTCTTCTTTGTGAAAATCTTGTGTATTTAATAATAGATCTGTCTTTACAGTTGTTTTTGTAAAAGATTTTGCCCTTCTGAATTTCTTGCGTATTTAGAAATAGATATGTCTCGATTTTTTAATACAACAAACTGCTTTTGCGACTGTTTCCGCACGCATGAACCTTTTGCTTATTTATTCATAGGTCTGTCCCCCCAGTTTTCTACCACAGATTATTTGCGCGAGAGAATTTGCTCTTCTGAACATCTTGCATTTGTTCGATACGTTCAGTATAGGTATTTTTGAATAATTATTGTGATAACGCGTAGGATCATAGGATATTACACGGAACGTCAGTTGACCTGTGTAGAGAAATTGTAATCCATAAAAAAATGTTTTAGTAGTTTTCATTGATATCGTTATTCTGCAGTTATGGTTTGGAATACGAGGAGGAAGACAATCAAGTGGATTGGAGAGTTGAAAGTTATACTTGATGCTTTATATATCAAGCAAGGAGTTCAAAAACAGCAATGGGAGGATTGGAAATCGATTTTTCATCAGGTGCACGGGTTCACACCGCTACAACAGAAGCATTTAGATGGGCCTACAATCACGGTACGATGCAAACTTGTGCTCATTATGAAATTATTATTGTTGAAGCGTACGTCTGTGTGTGTGTTGGCTGGATATGTAGGTAACGCCATGCAAAGTTATCGCTAATTTTCAATTTTACAATGGCCATGTTTTAAGCTACAATTTATAAGCTACATTGCACAGGATTAATTCCACCCATATCCCATTTCTTTGGTATAACTGTCTACTGTTTTTATAGCGTGATCACTGTGATCAGTATGAGAGAATGAGGGTGATTGTGTGATCACTGTGATCAGTATGAGAGAATGAGGGTGATTGTGTGATCACTGTGATCAGTATGAGAGAATGAGGGTGATTGTGTGATCACTGTGATCAGTATGAGAGAATGAGGGTGATTGTGTGATCACTGTGATCAGTATGAGAGAATGAGGGTGATTGTGTGATCATGGTGATCAGTATGAGAGAATGAGGGTTATTGTGTGATCACTGTGATCAGTATGAGAGAATGAGGGTGATTGTGTGATCATGGTGATCAGTATGAGAGAATGAGGGTGATTGTGTGATCACTGTGATCAGTATGAGAGAATGAGGGTGATTGTGTGATCACTGTGATCAGTATGAGAGAATGAGGGTGATTGTGTGATCACTGTGATCAGTATGAGAGGAATGAGGGTGATTGTGTGATCACTGTGACTAAAGTGAGAGAATGAGGGTGATTGTGTGATCATGGTGATCAGTATTGAGAGAATGAGGGTGATTGGGGGTGATCACTGTGATCATATGAGAGAATAGGTGATTGTGTGATCACTGTGACTGGTATGAGAGAATGAGGGTGATTGTGTGACTAACAGACTGTATGAGAGAATGAGGGTGATTGTGTGATCACTGTGATCAGTATGAGAATGAGGGTGATTGTGTGATCACTGCATCAGTATGAGAGAACAGGTGATTGTGTGATCACTGTGATCAGTATGAGAGAATGAGGGTGATTGTGTGATCACTGTGATCAGTATGAGAGAATGAGGGTGATTGTGTGATCATCAGATCAGTATGAGAGAATGAGGGTGATTGTGTGGATCACTGTGATCAGTATGAGAAAATGAGGGTGATTGCGTGATCACTGTGATCAGTATGAGAGAATGAGGGTGATTGTGTGATCACTGTGATCAGTATGAGAGAATGAGGGTGATTGTGTGATCACTGTGATCAGTATGAGAGAATGAGGGTGATTGTGTGATCATGGTGATCAGTATGAGAGAATGAGGGTTATTGTGTGATCACTGTGATCAGTATGAGAGAATGAGGGTGATTGTGTGATCATGGTGATCAGTATGAGAGAATGAGGGTGATTGTGTGATCACTGTGATCAGTATGAGAGAATGAGGGTGATTGTGTGATCACTGTGATCAGTATGAGAGAATGAGGGTGATTGTGTGATCACTGTGATCAGTATGAGAGAATGAGGGTGATTGTGTGATCATGGTGATCAGTATGAGAGAATGAGGGTGATTGTGTGATCACTGTGATCAGTATGAGAGAATGAGGGTGATTGTGTGATCACTGTGATCAGTATGAGAGAATGAGGGTGATTGTGTGATCATGGTGATCAGTATGAGAGAATGAGGGTGATTGCGTGATTATGGACGTGTAACGTTTATTTCAAATTCACGTTCAGAAACACTTCTCATGTGTTACAGAACCTAACTAATCATTGCATTTTCCAGTATGTATATGAATATATTCAACTTGCAGGGTTCAGTTGATGACATGGTTTCATATTTTTCATCGCTGAGCGTGATAGCGGCGTTGACTGGAGAAGAAAAGAAGAAGGAAGTCGATGTAATCCGAAACTATCTGCTTAAACATCCAGACCTTCGGGATAAAGACATTCTTGAGATTCCATTTGATACGGACATATTCTGGTGTCAGAAAATATAGTCAAGATGGATAATTTTATAGATCGATCGATATACCTTCTCATGTAAAATGATAGTCATAATATTGTGTTTCAGTTGGATGCCGATATTATTCGTTCGGTTGTGAAATACAACACAAATGCAAATTTGAGGCTTGCACAATAAGACGAGTCGATCGACCGGAAGTGCTAGTCCTGTTTGTTGATTGGTTAACTCGGCCAAATAGACAAACAGGAAGTGGCAACTACATAAAATAGAACCAATGAAACTAAGCAGTTTCGAGAAGGCTGAGCCCGGTCAATATTTGGATGAGTGAACGGGTGTTGTACTGGCTATGATATGACAGAAAAAATGTTGAAATCGACGTTAAATCCTACTCAAAAAGCCGTAAAATAGACTAACCAATCAGATGTGGAGAAAGTGCTTTCAATAAACTCGATTGTTCGTGTCCTTTGGCCACTTCCAAAATAATAGAATGCCTCGTGTTTCTAATAAAAGTAATCTATTTCCCCTTTCCTTATTGTCAGTGGAGGAAGAATTGCCTGGTAGGAAAAATGTCCGGCTTTTACCTAATAGCCATAACGAAGACATTTTTCTTATCCAATCGTTTTTTCAATGTTTTCTTTTTTTTTGAATGGTTGAATTTATTATCCGCATATATATGTGCATGGTAGGACATTTAGTACGCGACAATAGGAACAAATTTAATACGCGACAATAGGAACAAAACGAAAATGTAAATAAATACATAAATACATGGCATGAATATACAGTTATATTCTATAAGTTTTAGTATATATTATGAATATGTTCTTCCCCTTCCGTGTATTAATATTTTAGTATTTTTAAAATTAAATATCTCAATGTTTTACCTTTTTCGTAAATGCTTCATATAGAAAGGTGATGGTACGATAAAGCGGGATGATACGATAAAGCGGGATGATACGATAAAGCGGGATTTT
>JAVTVY010055885.1:0-31414 GCA_036873755.1 Hanleya hanleyi | reverse complement strand
CAAATTTGATTGGTCAATGGCGGCCATTTTGTATTACGTAGCAACTATTTTGAAAGACCTCGACCATCCATAAACGAATTGTCGCTTCAATTATCGAAAGACCTATATCATATGACAGGTAGCACTAATCAGAAATGTTCAATGATTCCTCTAAAACCAATCGGCGCTAAATAGGTCGTCAAATCAGGAAATGGTACTATAGGTGTAGCTAGCTGTAATGAAATTATGGTGAAATTCTCACCATGGGATACTATTGTAGAGAAGAAAATGAGCATTAACACACATTTGAGAAATTCGAAATTTCGGTCAAAAGGGAAATCTATTGTCATCTCCATGCCAACGGAAGTAATTTTAGACTTGGAAACCATCATATTCGTCATCGCCTGCAGTCAGCAACTTCAATAAAGCAGTGAAAGTTTCAAGCACGGCTGTACGCAGCTATCCCCGTATATCGCTTAGCCTAACCCGTCATACGCTCTATCTGTCAAAGGCCGCTCCACATCAGGTCAACGAAAAGTCATGTGATTGATATTAACTGAAGCCAGAATAAATTACATGCAAATAGATTAGAGTAATGCCCGACGTCGTGCAGCTTAAATTTCCCACCAAAACAATAAACTTACATATATTTGTCGAGTGACATGTACGGAGGGCGGGCCTCGGGGACTAGCAGTCCAACTGCAGAATCCTGCCATATACAGGTAATAAATTGAAGCGATATGCAAGAGGTGGAAAATATTGACGACGTCTGGCGACTAAAAAGCAACCATATGGTTCTACAGGAAAGCTCCCCTCGGCACCTAACGTTCAGAACCGAGAATTCGGTGGATCTCGGACGTAACCTTAGTATCTCTGCCGCGCTTTTATTGTAGATGTTCATTGAGAGAATAAAAGGTATCCACACGGCCCCTAGCACAGGCTTAAGCGGAATTAGATACGCTAGCTCGGGAGCTGGGATGACAGATCAGCATAAACAACTCATGTGATGTGAATGGATGAGCACCGTGGACGTCTGATGGAGGAATCACCTCAACATGGGGTAAACTGGTAAATGCAAGAATACCCTGAACATCTAACATGTAATGCCCGACGACATACGGTTTAAATTCCGCAGCAAAACAATAAACCTACATATATTTGTCGAGTGAAATGTACAGAGGGCGGGCCTCGGGGACTAGCAGTTCACCAGCAAAATCTTGCCATATACAGGGGATAAATTGGAACTATACATGTATGCTAGAGGTGTGAAGAATTGACGACATCTGGCGACTAAAAAGCAATCATATGGCTCTACAGGAAAGCCCCCTCGGCACCTAACCTTCAGAACCGAGAATTCGGTGGATTCTGGGACGTAGCTTTAGTATCTCTGCCGCGCTTTTATTGCAGCTGTTCTTGTGGAGACCATGAAGTATCCACACGACCCCTAGCACCGGCGTAAGCGGAATTAGATACGCTAGCTCGAGAGCTGTGATAACAGATCAGCTCGAACAACTTATCTGATGTTAATATGATGTTAACTCCTCAAGCTGGGTATAACTTTCACACTAATACAAACAATTTGAGCGCATCACTTGCCTTCTGAATCTACAAAGTGTTCAAATAGACAATCACAACAGTTATCGACTTCGAGCTTTGGAAAACGGCTAAAAAATGTATCAATTAAATGAAATTTGTGTAAATTTAACGAAGTACTACTTTGCATTAAATTGTCATCCGCACAACTGATGGGGTGATATTAGACATTTGGATTTCTGTCACATTTCTACTGAAAATATGAGCAAATCTTGGGATATTCCTTCAAATAAATTGGAGTCTCGCCGAGAAAAACACAATGGGAGGGGTCCCGGAGCGACTCGGTGAAATTTTTGGGAAAAGTCACCGAGGTCTGTATATAGGCTCATACTGGCTATATGGGGGGAGAGGTGGTCAATTTTTTTTGTGGGTGTTACTATGGGTTGTGGGGTCTCGTTTTTCTCGTCTCGCCGAGAAAAACACAATGGGAGGGGCCCCGGAGCGAATCGGTGAAATTTTTGGGGAAAGCCACCGAGGTCTGTATATAGGCTCATACTGACTATATGGGGGGAGGGGAGGGGTGGTCACATTTTTTGTCGGTGTTACTATGGGTTGTGGGGTCTCGTTTTTCACGTCTCACCGAGAAAAACACAATGGGAGGGGTCCCGGAGCGAATCGGTGAAATTTTTGGGAAAAGTCACCGAGGTCTGTATATAGGCTCATACTGGCTATATGGGGGAGAGGTGGTCAATTTTTTTGTGGGTGTTACTATGGGTTGTGGGGTCTCGTTTTTCTCGCCTCGCCGAGAAAAACACAATGGGAGGGGTCCCGGAGCGAATCGGTGAAATTTTTGGGAAAAGTCACCGAGGTCTGTATATAGGCTCATACTGGCTATATGGAGGGAGGGGTGGTCAATTTTTTTTGTGGGTGTTACTATGGGTTGTGGGGTCTCGTTTTTCTCGTCTCGCCGAGAAAAACACAATGGCAGGGGTCTCGGAGCGAATCGGTGAAATTTTTGGAAAAAGTCACCAAGGTCTGTATATAGCCCCATGTAGTCCTATACTGGCTATATGGGGGTATAGGTTCAACCTGGGAAATTCACACACGTTCATTGTGATATGGGTTGTTTGGATTTGTTTTTCTCGTCTCGTCATTTAGAACACGATGGGAAGGGTCCCCGAGCGAAACGGCGAAATTTCTGGAAAAGTACCATATAGCCCATATAGCCCCATACTGGCTATATGGGGGTATAGGTCCAACCTGGGAAATTCACACACGTTCATTGTGATATGGGTTGTTTGGATTTGTTTTTCTCGTCTCGTCATTTAGAACACGATGGGAAGGGTCCCCGAGCGAAACGGTGAAATGTTTCGAAAAGTACCGGGTAGGTCTGGATATAGGCTCATATAGCTCCATACTGGCTATATGGGGGTATAGGTTCAACCTGGGAAATTCACACACGTTCATTGTGATATGGGTTGGTTGGATTTGTTTTTTCACGTCTCGTCATTTAGAACACGATGGGAAGGGTTTCGAAGCGAAACGGTGAAATTTTTGGAAAAAGTTCACCGAGGCCTGGGTAGGCTCATATAGCCCCATACTGGCTATGGGGGTATAGGCCCATACTGGGTGGACGTTTTGGGGTCTAGGTGAGCCCCTAATGATCCTATGGTGTCGTGTGAGGTCTTATTTTGAAGCTCTCGTGGAGGAGCATCCGACTGGACTAATGGTTCGTCCGTTTTCAATATTCTACGTATGCGCAGTCTGGCCGTAGTATAGAAAGCAGGCATTTTGGGGGGTATGTGAGTGTGTGTTTGGGGTAGAGATGGACCGCTATGGGTCCGAATGGGTCGTGGAAGGTGTCAAAGTGAAGCTTGTGTGGGGTAGAGTCAGAATGGCGTGTTTTTAAGTGCAAGTCGCGTCAATCTGCGCATGCGCAGTTGGTTGTAGTAAGTAAAGTGGCCGTTTTGGGGCAGTGCAGGAAGGTATTTGGTGTCGAGATGCGTCGTGCGGGGTGTCCTTTTGTAGCTCTCCGGGTGTAGACCCCGATTTGAGGGCTGCCCACGTCACCTGTGACGTCATCGGTGACGTCATCAGTACGAGTAGTAGCGAAAGTGGACATTTTGGGGCAGTGAAGGAAGGTATTTGGGGTAGAGCGAGATCATCCTTGGTTCGAATGCGTCGTGGGAGGGGTCCTTTTGTAGCTCTCCGGGTGTAGACCCCGATTTGAGGGCTGCCCACGTCACCTGTGACGTCATCGGTGACGTCATTAGTAGGAGTAGTAGCGAAAGTGGACATTTTGGGGAAGTGAAGGAAGGTATTTGGTGTAGAGATGGACCACTATTGGTCCGAATGGACCGTGTGGGGTGTCATGTTGTAGCTCTCGGGGTGTACATCCCGATTTGAGGGATGTTCACGTCATCTGTGACGTCATTGGTGACGTCATCAGTACGAGTAGTAGCGAAAGTGGGCATTTTGGGACAGAGAAGGAAGGATTAGTAGTATAAAAGCGCATTTCGAACCCTATTGACCTTGCGGCGGAATGCGCAATGAGTGTATGCGCGCGTGTGTGTGAGTGAGTGAGTGAGTGAGTGAGTGAGTGAGAGTGTGAGTGAGTGAGTGAGTGAGTGAGTGAGTGAGTGAATGAGTGTGAGTGAGTGAGTGAGTGATTGAGTGAATGAGTGAGTGAGGCGTCCCCAACGCCCGTCTTAACGCATGGACGCACTAACGACGGTGAGTGAGTGAGTGAGCGAGTGAGTGGGATCCGACTGGGCTAATGTATCGTCCGTTTTCATCATTTTGCGCATGCGCAGTCTGGCCGTAGTATAGAAAGCAGGCATTTTGTGGATTCGTGGAAGTTTGCTGAGTAATTGAGGGACCATCTCTGGTCAAATGGACCGTGTGGGTATCAGTGTGAAGCTCTCCTCCACCACGATTTGAGGGATGTTTCCGTCATCTATGACGTCATTGATAACGTCATCAGTACGAATAGTCGTGTGTGAGTTTGTGCGGGTGTGTGCGTGTGTGTGTATTGGTGTGTGTGTATGCGTGTCTGTGTATGTGTCCTTGCGTCTGTGTATGTGTGCGTGTGTGTGTATTGGTGTGTGTGCGTGTGCTTATACGTGCATATGCGTGTATGTGTGTATGCGTCTGTGTGTATGCGTGTGCGTGTGTGTGTGTATACGTGTCTGTGTGCGTGTGTGTGTGCTTGCGTGTGTGTACACGTGTGCGTGTATGCGTGTGTGTGTGTGTGCGTGTGTGTATGTGTGTGTGCGTGTGTAAGTGTGGTTGTGTATGTGTGCGTATGCGTGTGCGTGTGTGCGTGTATGTGTGTGTATGCGTCTGTGTGTATGCATATGTGTGCGTGTGTGTGTGTGTGCTTGTGTGTGTGTAGGCGTGTGTGTGCGTGTGCGTGTGTGCGTGTGTGTATGAGTCTATGTGTATCTATGCATTGCGTCTGTGTGTATCTGTGTATGTTTATGCGTGTGTGTATGCGTCTGTGTGTGTATGCGTGTGTGTGTATGTGTGTGCGTGTATGTGTGTGTGTACTGATCGACAGATCAACTTGTCGTGCACGTTCTGTCTAAGAACCTTCTCTCGTCGCGATAGTATGCTCAGGCACATTCAAGGCAAACACAACCATGAGACACCGCCGAGTCCCGCTATAGGTCCAACAA
Source organism: Hanleya hanleyi (assembly GCA_036873755.1). NCBI lineage: Eukaryota > Metazoa > Mollusca > Polyplacophora > Lepidopleurida > Hanleyidae > Hanleya > Hanleya hanleyi. The sequence continues at coordinate 26,225 of JAVTVY010055885.1, read as the reverse complement.
GTGCAGTAGACCATCCCTACACGATGACGGTGAGCGGCCCTACGGCATGTGGAAAGACGTCCTGGGTGATGAAGTTCTTAGAGGAAGATGTGGCAGCCCCAGTTCCGACACGTGTTTGGTCACATGCATACGTGTGGCAGAGCTCTTGGATCGAAACTCTTGGAGCTCAAAGCGTGTGGAGCTGAGTTCGGAAGTGACATTTGCATATGACCTCTGTAAGGTCACTTCCGCTTCCGTTCACGTGACCGGAACTGACCTTTGACCCCTGCGCGCAGCAATTTTTATCCGGTATTGTTAGCGCGCGCAGGGGTCAAAGGTCAGTTTCGGTCACATGAACGGAAGCGGAAGTGACATCACAGAGGTCATATGCAAATGTCACTTTCGAACTCTGACCTCCACACGCTTTGAGCTCCAAGAGCTCCGATCCAAGAGCTCTGCCACAACGCCCGTCAACGCCCGGCGATAGTATGCTCAGGCACATTCAAGGCAATCACAGCCAAGAGACACCACCGAGTCCCGCTATAGGCAAGTGCCAGTAGAGCATCCCTATACGATGACGGTGAGCGGTCCTACGGCATGTGGAAAGACGTCCTGGGTGATGAATGAAGTTCTTAGAGGAAGGTGTGGCAACCCCAGCTCCGACACGTGTTGAATGGTCACATGCATACACACACACGCATACACACACACGCACACACATACACAGATACACAGACGCAAGGCATACATACACATAGACTCACACGCACACGCACACACACACGCATACACACGCGTAAACACAATCGCAAGCACACACACATACACACACAGAGGCATACACACACACACACACACACACACACACACGCACACTCACGCACACACACACGCCTACACACACGCATACACACACACACACATACACACAGGCACACAGACACGTGCACACACGAATACATATGCATACACACAGACGCATACACACACATACACGCACACACGCACACGCACATGCACGCATACGCACGCATACACACACATACACACGCACACACACATACGCAGATGACGTGAACATCCCTCAAATCGGGATGTACACCCCGAGAGCTACAACATGACACCCCACACGTTCCATTCGCACCAATAGTGGTCCATCTCTACACCAAATACCTTCCTTCACTTCCCCAAAATGTCCACTTTCGCTACTACTCCTACTGATGACGTCACCGATGACGTCACAGATGACGGGAACTTCCCTCAAATCGGGATGTACACCCCGGGAGCTACAACATGACACCTCCCACGACGCATTCGAACCAAGGATGGTCCCTCTCTACCCCAAATACCTTCCTTCACTGCCCCAAAATGTCCACTTTCGCTACTACTCGTCCTGATGACGTCACCGATGACGTCACAGGTGACGTTTGCAGCCCTCAAATCGGGGTCTACACCCCGAGAGCTACAAAAGGACACCCCGCACGACGCATTCGGACCAAGGATGGTCCATCTCGACACCAAATACCTTCCTGCACTGCCCCAAAATGGTCATTTTACTTACAACCAACTGCGCATGCGCAGATTGACGCGACTTGCACTTAAAACACGCCATTCTGACTCTACCCCACACAAGCTTCACTTTGACACCTTCCACGACCCATTCGGACCCATAGCGGTCCATCTCTACCCCAAACACACACTCACATACCCCCCAAAATGCCTGCTTTCTATACTACGGCCAGACTGCGCATGCGCAGAATATTAAAAACGGACGAACTATTAGTCCAGTCGGATGCTTCACCACGAGAGCTTCACAATAAGACCTCACACGACACCATAGGATCATTAGGGGCTCACCTAGACCCCAAAACGTCCACCCCGTATGGGCCTATACCCCCATAGCCAGTATGGGGCAATAGGAGCCTACCCAGGCCTCGGTGAACTTTTTCCAAAAATTTCACCGTTTCGCTTCGAAACCCTTCCCATCGTGTTCTAAATGACGAGACGTGAAAAACAAATCCAAACAACCCATATCACAATGAACGCGTGTGAATTTCCCAGGTTGAACCTATACCCCCATATAGCCAGTGTGGAGCTATAGAACTTTTTTAGAACTTTTTTATTGACACATCAACGCAGTCAGCAGACTGGTAATATAGTCATACAAATAAGAACAACAAGTTGCCAAACACGACAGATGAATACAAGCAGAATAAAAGCAATACTCACATGACGCAAAGCTGACATAGTTCAATATAACCTTAGGCCCTGTCAATCTGACACATGTATATATATTATTAGCTTGACATGATCCCGATATTTCACACTGCATGAATGAATTTATTGATCTCGCAACTTTTCGCAAGCAAGCTAGAATTTGGCAGTTTTAAGAAGCGTATCTGTGCAGCGGTTTCCCAGAATAAATTTAAGCTTCGCTGTATTACTTAAAGAATGGAAGTTGGTACCCAGATTACTGACAAACATATATAGCGGCCTTGAGACTATATGAGCCTATATCCAGACCTACCCGGTACTTTTCGAAAAATTTCACCGTTTCGCTCGGGGACCCTTCCCATCGTGTTCCAAATGACGAGACGAGAAAAACAAATCCAAACAACCCATATCACAATGAACGTGTGTGAATTTCCCAGGTTGGACCTATACCCCCATATAGCCAGTATGGGGCTATATGGGCTATATGGTACTTTTCCAAAAATTTCGCCGTTTCGCTCGGGGACCCTTCCCATCGTGTTCTAAATGACGAGACGAGAAAAACAAATCCAAACAACCCATATCACAATGAACGTGTGTGAATTTCCCAGGTTGAACCTATACCCCCATATAGCCAATATAGGACTACATGGGGCTATATACAGACCTCGGTGACTTTTCCCAAAAATTTCACCGATTCGCTCCGGGACCCCTCCCATTGTGTTTTTCTCGGCGAGACGAGAAAAACGTGTTCTGGAGAAATTTGTACATGCACCCACCCATGACTGGATGGCCCTCGAGGAGAGCTTCACTTTGACACCTCACTCGACCCAATCGATCCATTAGGGACCCACCTCGGTCCAAAAACGTCTATTCCCATACTGTTTTTAGGCATTCCCCATATACATTAACATTGGTTGACATGAGACTATTTTCTGTGGCCGCGGAAGCAGACCGCATGCCCACCAGACCGCGGAGGAATTCGAGGTGAAAGACGGGGCGCCACCTGTTGAAACTATAGCGGCCTTGACCTCTACGCGGCCTCAGAGGTCAAAGGCCGTGAATGGCCGCTTCCTATACTTTAACCTACAAAAGCGCCACCTGGCGGATGCAAGAGTTATCTCCTCCGGCAAAATGGGGGTTTAGCCGTCCTTTCTATACTACCTATAGACATTTCTATACTTCAGTACTTTCTTGTACTTCATGAAATTGGCATGAAGTACAATATTATATAGTATACTAAGAAAAAATTCAAGGCACCGAGTCTCATGATTCTCGAGTAACAGCGCCAAGAAGTAGTGCATTTGTGCAAAATAGTCGATTCTGAGGTAAAAATAATTCCTATTGTTCTCTGTAAACATATGAAGATAAACGATAACCAGAACCAGATTTGGTCTACGACTATACGTATTGGAACAGCGAGTATGCTGTATCAAGCTGGTTCTGATTATCGTTTATCTTCATATGTTTATAAAAGAAAATATGAGGCCTCAAAATAGGAGATTTTGCACGAATGCACTACTTCACGGCGCTGTTATTGGAGAATGATGAGACTCAGTGCCTTGAAATTTTTCTGAGTATACAATATAGTATTTTACTTCATGTCAACTGAACAATTTCTTGTATATGTAATATTTATTTTTGGCACTTCTACCGCACCTGCTCTGGGGCCATTTACCCATCTACACATACGTGGTTCTTTGGTATGAATATAAGTAGTATAGTAAGCGTAAATTGGGTCTTATTTATGCAAATGAGATGACGTCATCGATGACGTCACAGAGCTCTCGTCCAATCAGAAGCCGTCAAAGGTCAAATCCGTCACAGAGCTCTCGTCCAATCAGAAGCAGTCTAATGTCCGGCAATCTCCGGTAATGTCCGGTCATCTCCGGTAATGTCCGGCCCTCTCCGGGACAATAGATAGCCTTTGCAGGTCAAAAATAGTTCTTTGACCTTTGTATTCATCCGCGGTGATGCGGTCTGCCTCCGCGGGCAGAAAGTAGTCCCACGGAATGTACACCCTGACTGGGGGTTTTCCCCCGGCCCGCAGCGCGCGCGCGCGGGATCATCCGGCACGCAGCGTGGATTATCGCCGGAAGTGCGCGGGTTATCGCCTGATACGCCTATGACGTCACATCCGTGTCAAAGGTCACTACCGGCTCACAATCTGGAGTTATCTCCCCCTAGAACACCAGGGGGCAACGAGGGGGCCATAAAGGCGGTCATGAAGGTCAGTACCATCAAATTAGCTCTTACTAACTACGGTATACAAAATAACCCAAACTCACAATGTTGTATGGAAGAAACACACATTTTATAACAGAAAACACAACATATATACAGCAGTTAATTCAGCCCAACAAGGCCGGTGCAATAGCCGCAGTACTCATAGAACATATATACAACAGTGAGTTCCTCTTATCATGCCTTATCAAAGGCGGTTGGTACCCATAATATTGAATTGAATTATTGAACCTATATACAACAGTTAATTCGTTAGTCCGGTGCAATATCATCAGTACTCATAGAACATATAACTGTCTTATCAAAGGCATTTGGTATCCATAAAAATTGAATTATAGAACAGTTCGTTAGTCCAGTGGAATATTCGCAGTGTTCGTATTTATCACTCTAAATGTCAAGATAGGTTGTAGTCACACCATCGGGCAGGACTTTGCGCTTGGGGTAGAAGTATGTGAAGGCGTCCCGCTCCTGGGTATACGAGCGCATCTGGTTGTCGATGATACGGAAACCTTTGTTGGTCCCAACGGCGCTGGTTTGGCTCTGAAGGACATTCAGGTACAGGGCCTTGCTGATGTTGGAGTCGCGTCGACTCACCCCCTTACAACTGAATTTGTTGTCATCACCGTCACAAAAGTAAGTTTTCGAACACAGGGCGATCATGGCATCACCGCTCCACTCTAGTTTAAACAGGCCGGGCGTCCGCTTGTCGTAGGTGTAGTGGTCGCGTCGGGGTAGCCACTGGTCCCGTTCCGCCTCATATTGTGCACGTAATTCTGGTTTGACGAGTGACTCCCAGTCCGGGTTGGAAACGGCCATGTATGCTGAGTCGGTGTCCATTTCTATCAATTGCCAGTCTGATTGGTGGAAATACACGCCCATAAAATCGTATATGAATTCCAGCATTCGCAGTTTGGCCAGCTGGTACACCATACATCCTATTTGGAGCGGCAGGTTATATGTGATGGTCTTTTTGGCTGACGTCACTTCGTAGGTGGTGTCGTCAATCATCTCCATGTGTCGGTATAGAGGCGAATTCACGCGTTTGCGGGCTTGTTTCGTGGTACAAATGTTCACGGTCACGTGACGGTCCTGGTTCGTTACCGTTTTTCCATATCCGCTGTTCCCAAGTAATTTCATCGTTTCCCCGATGATGGCTTTATTGGGGTCGGCGTCTCCTTGGCGACGGGCGGTAGTCACGTCGTTCGCGAACTTCTCAAAACAAGCGTGGGGGGTGAATTCTATGACTTGGTATATTTTCGTAATTTCCAGTCCGTGCCTCATATACCACTGAAGCAGAGGGGTACCGAGCAAGATTTTTTCGCCAAACATGCTGCCGATCAACATACGCCGTGGTTGCGTTAGGTAGTCGTGTTCTTCAGCGTATGCGCGCATATGGGCTCCGATATCATCTCGACTCACCCCGGTGTTTTTGAAGATGGGCGGACATTCGCCAAACGTGTCTTTCAAGTGGTCAGGGACGTGCAGATCACATTCCACGAATCCATAGAGGTCTCCCGTCTCAACAGTGCGTAGGATGTCGGTCATGGTGATAACAGTCCGATAATCCAGTAGTCGGTCGTGAGCGTGTAAGAACGAGTATAACTCAGGTTGACGACGTTGCATGTGGTGGAATTCACATTCCCATAGCTGTTCATAGGCATAGCCCAGTCCACAAATGTAATCTCGATTCTGCTGTACTTCTTCACGTAAGGCGGCCGGGGTCAGTCCACGGCGCTCGTTATAGCGCCCTCCCGCGAACGAACACTCATGACCGTGCCAATAACAGCCGTGAAATTGAAACACGGTCGGTACTGTATTGATGATAGCAAATCCGTCCACGGGAAGGCGCCGATCTCCAATTCGCTTTTCCGTGTGGTTGCCTTGGTGACGGATAGTGACGCCTCGTCGCTGACTTTCCCAATCCAGCCATTGTTCTGCTTGATGTTTCGTAGATCGTTGAGCTCTGAATGCTCGACCCTCAGGGAGCCACCGCGTATAATGACCGGCCGGCATGGGTTTACTCAAACACGATAGGTAGAGGGCATTGGCGTCGAATCCTATTATTTTCTCACACAATTTTTCTCCTCGGATATGGGTCAGCTGTTTCTCATGGTACCGATGGAATATAATACTGGGGCCGCCTACGATATTTCCCTTCAAACAGTCAAACATGTCGGCGTCTTTCTGATCGACGAGAGCGAAGAACGTGGGTAAATCCTGGAACAGATACCGCAGGGTCAGACCGGGAATGCTAACACAGCCTTTGAATACGTCGACACCCATATCTCGGTAGTTTTCGGGTCGGGCAAGATTTCAACCGGAGGTGCTGCTGGGTCCCCTGGAAAATCTTCTCCACGTCTCATGCTGCAGTGAGGCCCTCCTCTCGTCAGAACAAGCTGGTAGGCTGGTCAGGCAAGCTGGCTGGTCAGGAAGGCAGGCAGGCAGGTAGGTGAGAGAGCTCCGTTTGGTAGTCCAATGAATACACCAACTCCCTAAAAATCGCCCCTTTTATACGTTTTTTCTCAAAATGGCGGATAATGACGGTCACCTTCGGGTCTTTCCGGTCAACGTATCCGCCATTATCCGCCATTTTCCCACAATGGCGGATAATGGCGGTCACCTTCGGGTCTTTCCGGTCAACGTATCCGCCATTATCCGCCATTTTCCCACAATGGCGGATAATGGCGGTCACCTTCGGGTCTTTCCGGTCAACGTATCCGCCATTATCCGCCATTGTATGATGAACGACACAGACAGGTCTGTACATGTCCTATCATCCTCCACGCCCCATTCCTCCTTTTTTTTCACATACCTCTGCCCAGTTTTCGGGTCCCGCTTGATGATGAATGTGTTTTTTGTCATCTTTTCCATATTCTCCACTCCCCTTCTAAAGAAGAACAGACGTACATCGAACTGAACTTTATTTGCAAGCCCAGTTGGGGTTTTTGGGGACATGAGAACAGACTTGTAGAGTTTACAACGATCGGACTCGTTTATGGGCTCATAATGATCGGTGTCGCCTTTTCCAGATGCCTTCAACTCTGCAAGTGCGGTTTTGAAGCACTCGTTGGCTTCATTAAACTCCGAATTTCTAATCAAATCAAAAGTTTTCAAATACGGTGGGACCTTCAGGTAACGATTCAGAGAATGTCGAAAGTTTTCGAGAGTGGATGTTTTGTACAATTCTCCGTCTTGTTTTCGGGCATCCAAATAAAAATGACTGAGTACCTCTGCTAACCTCTCGGCCGAGAATCCTTCGAATTCTTCACTCTGTCCCTTCTCTTTCAGGTAATACTTCAAAGTTCTGGCGGACGCTTTGTTCGATTTTTTTGTGTTGCTGGGAATAATATTAGCCCGCTTTTCAACAACTTCATCGTCCGTGTGAGACGCGAAACGTTTGCCTGATTCAGCCATTTTGTTTAGCAGACGATGGAATCTAGTGAACACCTGTTCGTTGCCCTTGGCGACGGGGGTATACGATATATATTCGACCAGCAAGTTGACAATACAGCATCACACATGAGGTCTGTCAGCCAATCAAAAGTCTACATGCTTCTCTGAGATATGATAAAGACCCATATAGTCCCATACTGGGGGTATAGGACCAATGTTTGTCCCACTGGGAAACCTTCTTCTATACATTTGCGGTATGGTTGTTTGGATTGGTTTTCTTAGTCTCGTCAAGACAAACATGATAGGAAGTGTTCCGGCACGAAACGGTGAAATTTTTGAAAAAAGTTCGAGGTCTGTCTATAGCCCCATATAGACCCATACATGTATAGTCCCATACCGGGGTATAGGACCAATGTTTGTCCCACTGGGAAACCTACTTCTATACATTTGCGGTATGGTTGTTTGGATTTGTTTTCTTAGTCTCGTCAAGACAAACATGATAGGAAGTGTCCCGGCACGAGACCCATATACTGGGGTATAAGCCCAATGTATGTATACATCCATACTGGGTGGACGGGTTGGAGTCTAGGTGAGTCCCTGGTGGTCCAGTGGTGTCGTATGAGGTCTTATTTTGAAGCTCTCATGCAGGAGCACTTGACTACACTAATGGTTCGTACGTTGTCAATATTCTGCGCATGGGCAGCCTGGCCGTAGTATAGAAAGCAGGCATTTTTGGGGGTGTGTGTGGGTGTGTTTGGGTTAGAGATGGGCTATTCACGGTTCGAATGGGTCGTGTTAGGTATCAATGTGAAGCCTATGTGAGGGAGCATCTGATGGCGTGGATGTGGGGTAGAAATACGGTCATTCTGCGCATGCGCAGCCTGGCCGTAGTATAGAAAGCAGGCATTTTTGGGGGTGTGTGTGGGTGTGTTTGGGTTAGAGATGGGCTATTCACGGTTCGAATGGGTCGTATGAGGTATCCATGTGAAGCCTATGTGAGGGAGCCTCTGATGGCGTGGATGTGGGGTAGAAATAGGGTCATTCTGCGCATGCGCGGTAGCCAAAGGGTATGGAAATAGACGTTTTTGTGGTCTAGGCGAGCCCCTCATGGGCCTATTGTGTCGAGTGAGGTATCCATGTGAATCATAGGTGGGGAAGCATCCACCTGGACTAACATTCACGTGGTTTGGTGGGTCTGCGCAAGTGTGTGACGTCAATTCCGGTTTTTCAGATTGCTCAAACACTACCTCCAACTTTCCCGGTCTGCACTCTAGCCCGGCCCGGCCCGGCCGCAGCGCGCGTGCGCGCGTTCTCCGGACGCGCGTGCGCGCGTTCTCCGGACGCGCGCGGGTTGTCCGAAAGTGTGCGCGTGGGTCAAAAGGTGACATCCAAGTCAAAAGGTCTCCCTTTCGGCAAGGTTCGGCGACAATGTTGCGGCATCGATATAAACAGAGCTTCTACACAAAAAGGGGATTGTAAATGAACCTGGGAAGGATGGGCAGTTCCATTTGGACCAATCAGCGGTCGAGAAAAAGAGCCAATGAGCGATCGATAAAAGAGATAAAAGAACCAATGGACGGGTACTAGGTACACGTCTGCGCCTACATCCGGGTACTGGGATGCTTTCGCCTACTTCCGCGCCTACATCCGGGTTCTTCTCAACATCCGGGTTTCCCAGTGGGTTTTTCCCGTCTTCCATCTGGGTACTGTGGTTTTACATCCGGGTTCTCATCTTACATCCGGGTTTTTCCATATTTAAAAATACATAGAACTTATAGTAATAAACTTAATCTATACGTGTTGGACGAGTCTTCACTCACCGTCTTCCTTTACACGCACCTCAATGAAATGCCCTCTCCAAACCTAGACCAAAACACGTACTTGGTATGTGGGCTGATTTCATTGGCTCTCTATTTTACTATAGTGCTCTTGCATTCTAACATTGATGGGTTACATTTTGGCCCCATCCTACACCACTGATTTCAGTTTGACTGAATATCCACATTGGGCATTTATGCATTATGAATAAAACACACAAGACAGGGTTTTTAGGTGAGATGTCATTTTTTTTTTATTCAGTAACAACAACAACGTGAGAACAACCACGTGAAAACTCAAGCCCAGAACAAGGGGCTTGTACATTGAAAGAACTGAAGCCCAGAACAGGGGGCTTGTACATTGAAAGAACTGAAGCCCAGAACAGAGGGACTTGTACATTGAAAGAATTCAAGCCCAGAACAGCGGGCGTGTGTACATTGAAAGAACTTAAGCCCAGAACGGGGCTTGTACATTGAAATGATGGGCGGCCCAGTCATATACGAGTACATCTCGGTCCTCGGCCTTGGGGTACTCGTCAAACATGTGGACGATCGTCTGCATGGAATGTCCCCGACATCGATGGTACAGGTAAAACAAGCAATATTGTCCGCACACCATACTGTCCAGGCTTTGCAACGTTTTAGTATTCCAACACCACGTCTCTGTGCCTTGATCCATGAAGTCTGTTAAATCGGAATGGAGGGGTGGTAGGCCGTACGGATCAAAGTATTCGCCCTGCTCTTCTGTCAAGTACACGGCCACCCAGTGTTCACCGGGTCGATCCATCGGGTCTGTATTCAGGACGTAAGCAGCAGGATACACACGGTCTAATGGGAACACGTCTCGGGCGAACACTCCTTGAAAGACCATGCGTGTCCCTGGATCATTCTCCAGCACGGTGCGTATCTGGTCTGTATCCATGTTAGGTGGCAAAGTCACACAGGACGTTACGGCTTTTATCGATTTGAATGATGTTGTCAAACTCAGCGTAGCAAATCACATTGATGGTTTTCGGTAAAGGTGTCCCGAAATGCAGTTCCAAGCGTAAGTTGCCTTTCTTGACGAGACTCAGTTGATGATCGTTGTCTAAGGTGGGAGTCAGATCGAAACAGAACAATGTGTACCCTCTGCCGAAATCGTCTCGACTGATCATATTTCCCTCGTCTTGGTTGATTTGGCCAGTTGCTGTGAAGAGGTTCAGATAGCTCCGGATGTAATTGTCCGTTCCGAAATTAGGTTGTAAGGGGCGTGCCGGTACCTGTTGGCCATCCACATGCAGGGCCACGAAATTGATGTTGAACGCTTTTAGGTTGAACGGATTCCTCGAGAGAGTCCCATTATAACTGACGTTCTCCACACAGGCTAGGGTTAAACGCTTGGGCAAATCCCCCAGGAACAGGTTTTCTTGATTGACAATCATATTGCCTTTAGGAACGGAAAAGACCTTGGTCTGTACTCGTCGAATCGGGTACTGGGCTGGTTTTTTCTCCAAGGCTCTGATGTGCCCCAACTGTACACCTGGGCTCGGTTTCACTTTGCGTACAAACAGACTTGCCTCTTGGATGACAATGTTATACTCGAGGTCCTCATTCGGGGCCATCAAGGCAAACGCAGGCGTTGCGCGCACTAGTCGTATTTTGACAGGTACTCCATTCAAGAGGTATCGGTCCTGCATGAATAAGTCCGCATGCAGACGTCCCATCATATCGACCGAGTGACTCTCTGCTGTGGCATCCACTCTCTCCGTATAGCCGTCATTATCAGGACTCGCTTCCATCTTACCTGGGGTATCTCGGTAGAACAACGGGGCTGTCAAATACGACTTTTTAGCGTCACGCCCGTAGGATAACAGCGTTTCGATGTAGGCTCGATACGGGTACGTGTTCGTCGAGGCGCTCACCAGTTTATCACTCAGGGGCTATATCCACTTGCTGGAATAGCGAATGAAGCCAGAGATTCACTGGACCCACGGGTGCATCTGCTTTGAGGACTGACCCATCTTTGTTGGTGATTTTAGCTTTCACATATAGGTACGTATGGGCTAAATCCAGGTAGGTCGTATCTGCGTTGGTGATGGTGAATTCAATGGGGCCTGTGGCTGTAATGCTGGAAAGGGGCAGATGTTCCATCCATTGACCCTCTTCGGCACTGGTCTGAGTAGGTGGGACGGTCCATCAATCAAATTCACTGTTGGTAGAAGGACACGACTCGGCATGGATGAAAGCCATCTTTAAGAAAAGATATCCTTGGTCTTCGATGTGCGTCGTCGCTGGGTCGGTCGTCGACTGGTGCGTGGTCTCGGTGGGGCAGGTCTTTTATTCCCTACGGTGCGTTGTGCTTTGGTGACCAAGGCGCCTCCCGCTTCTTTGGCTCGACGTTTCAGTGCTTCTTTGGGTGCCGCACCGCCCAAGACATCACCCGCGACTTGCAGTCCACTGCGCACCGCTTGTTTGCCGATCGCTTTGACCCCACGCGTCACCAAGGGCAGGAACGTTTGACGATGCTCCCGAGTATGTTCCCCAGCCCATGTCCTCGTTGCATGCGTGTACCTGCAAAGACAGGAAAGCTACCCCCGGCCTGTTTGGTGTAATGATCGACGTAACTGGCTGTATGGCATTGATAAGGCACCTTCATTATGCAAAGTGAACCGCTCGGACTTGACGGAAATGAAGTGTCAGCACCACTTTCCCACGCTCGAATGCAATCGGTTGACCGGTGTCGTCTCTTATATCGATGACGGTGGAGCTAATATCGGTCTGACTGACCGGTAGATACACGATATGCCTGAAACTGTGGGTGACTTGAGCTCCATACTTGCCTTTCACCGGGCAGACGCGCAGTAGAGGTACGTTGCTGTCGCCGACAATGTGTGCATCGACCACATCCGAGTAGATGTACAGGCCATACATACCACCACGCATGTCCATCGGGATGTGGGCTCTCTCGCCGGTGGGGCCAGCGTACCCCCGTAGATCGAGACCCAGCATTTGCTGTAGGGTAGGACTGAGTTCGACACTCACGTTGGGGCTGAGCGTGAGACAGGCCTTGTCGTTGTGGGCGTTGTAATCGAAGTCCACATGATTTTTGAAGGGGAAAGATTTGATGGGTTTTGAAGTATTCGTGACGTCTCGTAGAGACTTATAATGCATCAGACTTCTCAGTCCACCCATGAACTCCTTGGGGGAATCGTATTGACCTTCGGGTAGTTTGAGTCGAGTTTCTTGTCCTTCGTAGGTCACCTCGTACCATACTTCATTGGCTCGCACGTTGTACCACGAGTAAGGGTATTGGATATTCACGAGTCCACATTCCCAGCGTCCAGGTAAATGCAACGGTTGCGGTAACTGGGTCACGTACTTGGTCAAGGTGTTGTCAGGAAACACATCAGCCGAGCTGTTACTGGGTAGGGTGAGGTAAAACATGACGACTGAGCTTTCCTGCTGCTGCTGTTGGTTTTAATACTTCTCCCAGCACTGGGCACTAATCGTCGTGATGGTCGCGGTGACTTAGATCTTGGTGGTTGCAGGGGGTGGCGTGGTAAAAGGAGTGAAAAAGTAGGTGCCCGCCGTGGTGGTGATTTGGGGGGTGACTCCGGTTCCCAAGGTTGTGGTGAGAGTCGTCGTGCACGACTGGGTGATTGCATAAAGGCCCAGCGCTGGGGGTTCCCCACCAATTCCTGTGGTACATGCATGTCTTTCAAGCCTTGAGCGAAGACCTCCCATCCTCGAGGATTCGTGTGCGACCTGCCTTGACGCATCAGGTCATTCACTAAATCCGTCATGTGGGTACCGGGGACCACCTGATTCTGTACCAGTAGTTCGCCTTTATCATTCCAAGTCATGTTAGGATTCTGTTTCATCTGTTGTAATACCAGGCCAGCTTGTTTCTTGAACGATGCAGGTACACTCTTCAGGACTTCGTCTTCGACCCACTGTGGAGCTGTGGGTGGTACCCCTGGTAATGAAGGCTGTTGGAGCGGTGCTGAGGTCGGTGGTGTGTCGCGTGGTGGTGGTGGTGCTGGGGTAGAGAGGGGTTTGTATTGGTCCATGAACGTCATGTACCGCTGAAGCGTCTCATTGTACTGTTGTACTTTCTCACTATCGCTTAACCCCGGTCGTTGTAAGATCTGACGCATCTCTTCATCGAGGGTGTTTATCGTCTTCACCGTAGAAGGTACGGGGTACGGTGATTGGAGGTTTTGAAGGAGCCGAGGTTCGACGAGGACCATTTTTTTCGTGTGGTTCATTGTCGGCCGAAGGGTCCACCCAATACTGGACCCAACACGGAAGCGGCCAACGGTGCTAAGATGGCCCCGAGAAATCCATCTTTCTGTAACACCTTTTTCTTTTGTGTTTGAGAGACTCGCTTCTGGACTAAGGTTCGCAGACCTGTCTTATGCTCGGTCAACTTGGTCTTCTGAGCCGGAGTCAGTGGTACGTTGCCTTTTAACAGATTGTACCCGATCTCGCACAGACAGCGTACAAGGTCAGGGTCCGCACCGCGTACAATGGTTCGAACTAACTCGGGTGGGGCCGTCTTCAATACACGGAGCGTAGGGGCGTGCTTCCGTACTCGGGCAGACATCATGAACAACTAATGCTAGAACCCACAACTCTGCCCTTTTTATCTATCTCAGAGAACAGAGACAAAAATCAACCATGATGTGGTATTCATTCTTTTTATTATCCCCATCATCAAAACACACACACCCCAGCTGGGGGAGCCACTGTGGGTGTGTTTACATTATTTTTGCGTGTACACGTGGTGAGTCTCTCCGGAAAAGATGCCGGTGCGTAGTCGAAGGTGATCGGGGGTGGCTTGCTTCAGGTCGAAGAGCATATACCCGTGCTGAGGGGTTGTCGCATCTTTAAAGGCTTCCAACGCAAACGCAGTGCGTCCAGGGTACATCTGTCTCGCCAGGTGCAGCAGTTGAGTGGTATCTCGGGTTTTTGAAGACCACCATGTAGTGGGCATTTAAGCTGATGTTCCGATGTTCTTTGTTTTTACTGAAGAGATTCTGCACAATGTAGATGATGCTGCGCCGTCGATGATGGCTGCCTTTGGTAAAGAGTTGGGTGACCCGACTGTCCGTCTCCGCCATCAGATCATCCAGAACCACCAAGGTGTCGGGTTCCAAATCGGCCAGGTTGGGTAGGCCTTCCACGAACGTGATGTGGGGCATTGCTGCATACGCTGCCTGCCAATCTCCGTAACACCACACGACTCGGGCAATGGGTGGAGTGATCATACTGTCGGCGTGTTCGAGGAGCTTCCTGACGAAGTACGTTTTGCCGGAGCCCGTCGGTCCTGCGATGACGCAAGTGAAGGGATGCTGCCACCTAGGGTCCATGGTTGGAGGTGTATCCGCTGTCGTGGTAACCCGCTCTTGTAAATTTGGTACGAGTGAACTGGAGTGGTGGGTACAACGTCGGTCGTCGTTGTCTGTTCACTGCGAGTGATGATGGTGGTGGGTACAACGTTGGTCGTCGTTGTCTGTTCACTGTGAGGGATGAAATCCGGTGGGTCTTCAGACGTACTTGGTGTAGGTGTTGACTCTATACTCGGTGTGGAGCTCGTTGTGGCTTGTACACGGGGTGTGGTGATGACTGGGCTCGATACGGGGTTGATTGGTGCTCTCTGTAGACCGGTTTCACTGATGGCTGGTGTTCTCAATTGGGTAAGTAACGTGCTGACATAGGCTACGTCGTAAAACACACCTCCGTACAACACACTCAGCAGGGTTAGCAATATCACCACAAAGCCCACTTGCGCTTTGCGCGTTTTGGGAGACGCTGTGTTCAGAGACGGTTGCACCGTGTTCATGGTCGAACGTGGAATGAAGGATGACGGTAGTGGTGTTTGGCTTTATAGTCGTTTCACCTGGTTGGCTGCGACCCAGGAATTGAAGGAACTGGGCCAGCCTTGCCATTTGACGAAATGAAACAGTTTGCCACGTCGACGTTCCGTTTTCAAAATCTGCTCCACCGTGTAGTAGTCTTGCTGTGTTTTTACGACAGGCTGTAATTCCGTCTCGTAAAACGTGCCTAGCAACGGTTCCCCCTGAAGATCTTCCAGTTCGTAGACTCGCCGCTGTCGGGGTAGGCGCCGTTTAATCAGGAAGTGCTCATCGCTCCAGTTGGGCAAGTAACTTTTCTCGAACTTGCTCTTGACTTTACTGATCCGTACAGGGTCCCCGACCTTGAACATCTCCTTCGGTGCTCGTTGCGATTGTATGGGGTACAAGACACGCCGGACTTGGGCTTCATTGCGTTGGGTCACGGTAATGGGAGCTCTCTCTATACTCCGGTGATAGGCTCGATTGTAGCCACTCACAAGTTTCGGGAGAACATCGATGTACCGCCTTGTATTCTTATAGGTGAAATATTTATACATACGGCCTTTGAATGTCCTGTTGAACCTTTCCACCACGAAGCCTTGGTCTCGTTGTACGTATGGAAGAAGAAGACCTTCTGTTTCTTGAGAAAGGCTTGGAACGGTCTGTTGAGGAATTCCGTGCCTTCGTCGGTTTGCAAATACAAAGGTTTGCGCCCGGTCTTGAAGATGTCTTTGAACGTCGCTATGAGATTCGCCCCCGTTTTCGTCCGGATGGGTACCACCCACGCATACTTCGATAGGATATCGACGCACGTCAAGATATACCGATTCCCATCGTTGTGTTTGGCAAAGGCGCTCACATCGGCCAAATCCGCTTGCCACTGGGCATCTATTCCTCCCACGATGACCCGGTTCCGTAGAAAATGGCGACGGACAGCTCGATGTAAGGTATAGGTGTCTTGTTTTCTTAACCAATCTCTGACTTGGGCACGTTGTATCCCCTGGGGTTTGGCCGCTCGATAGAGAGCCGACAATGCACTATACGCAGCCGGACTGTCGGGACTGTAGTATAAGTTATCTAACACCTTCTCCCAGCGCTTCATGGTGACAAAATGATGATGGACCCGGAGAGTATGGTTTATTTATAACAAGTTTCGGGTTCGCTGTCTTGGTTGACTGAGTTCAGCCGGATAGTCTATAGCCTCGTCGTCTGGTTCATGACTAGACAGTTGTTCATTGGGTTCAGCCAGCGCGTGCTCAATAGCACGAGCCCACCCCAACTGGTCTGATGACCGCTCGGCCGGTGTAAACAGCTGGTCCACAATAGGCACCACTTTCTCCAAGGCTGTCCACATGTCAGGGTCTAGGGTGAAGCTTTGCGTAGGATCGTGGTAACGCCCCACACGGGCAAAGAAGGGTCCACGGTGTACGTAGTTGGCGTTCTCGAGGTGGATGAGGTTTCCGTCGAGCTCACCAGAGAACACTTGTTTGAATTTGGTCCAACCATCACGGTGTAGGGTAACCGTAGTGGATGTGTACTCCGAACCCCACCCACAGGCATCCCGATCTTCCACGATGGTGACTTTATCTTCATAGACGTGTAACCCCACCTGGGGTGTAAGGGGCAGGATGGCTCGTAGGACTGGTGACATGGTTTATCCAATGACGAAGGATGAATGACACACACGCAGACTGTCTCTCGTATTTATAGTCAGGTCTCTCGGTGACATGGTTGACGGAATGACGCACACTCTGACTGCCCCTCGTATTTATGGTGAGGTCCCACTGTCAATGCCGCAGCGCCAGGGTCAATAGGGCACAGACCATGGCGAGACCAATCAGCCGTCGCTGGTTCCGGCATGAGCGCTCCATAGCCCGAGCATCAAGGATGGCTGTCATAGTCCAGTAGTGGTGAGTGATGGCACACCTCTCCATCGAGTGCACTCTGTCGAGGACCGCTTCTGTGAACTCTTTCAGGATCTGGCGTCGCCCCTCGTTGTCGTCACCATCTGCAAACATGGACCGAACCACCGCTCGGTACCCCGTGAGTGAATTAACCAGGGCCGCATGCTGTAAAATGCGAGACGCATGGGTCTCCGTCATTCCGCCGGAATGGAGGTGTAGGATGCAGAGCGACCTGTTATATACGCCTATACGTAGCTCTACAGCGTGATAAGTACTATTCTGATGGGTTAGTCCAAGGCAACAACAACAAACAGGTCAATCCTTTGATTATAGCAATAACCGACGCACTTCCGGCGATAACCCGCGCTGCGTGCCGGATGATCCCGCGCGCGCGCGCTGCGGGCCGGGGGAAAACCCCCAGTCAGGGTGTACATTCCGTGGGACTACTTTCTGCCCGCGGAGGCAGACCGCATCACCGCGGATGAATACAAAGGTCAAAGAACTATTTTTGACCTGCAAAGGCTATCTATTGTCCCGGAGAGGGCCGGACATTGCCGGAGATGACCGGACATTACCGGAGATTGCCGGACATTAGACGGCTTCTAATTGGACGAGAGCTCTGTGACGGATTTGACCTTTGACGGGTTCTGATTGGACGAGAGCTCTGTGACGTCATCGATGACGTCATCTCATTTGCATAAATAAGACCCAATTTACGCTTACTATACTACTAATATACCATGACATAAGAGGTCACTTGGGATTGCGTTCCGCCCACTTTCGCCTACAGGTAGCACCACCTCGTGTCAAAATTTAAATTTGGTATGCAGATACCAAGCCATGAGATGACCATTGGGATTGTATTTCACCGGCTTCTGCCTACAGGTGACGACACCTGATGGAAAAATCCGAAATTTGTTTCCGCGGGCAATACTTTGACAACTGCTTATCGGATTCTTCTCAAATTTGGTATTCATATGCCGCTTGGGATTGTGTTTCGCACACTTGTGCCTACACAAGCATGGTTTGGACCACTTCGGCCAATGTGGAATCACTGTAAATGCCAATAGCTTTGAAAAACTATGCCGATCAGAAGCTTTAAACAGATGGCGGACTGATATGAATGAAGTCCATCTTGTCGTTTCACGCGCGTTTAAAAAAAAAATACCCAAGCACTGCAGAATATATTTTGTCTTGTAGTGATTTCTATGAATCTCCACTTAAGTATAGGGCCAGAAGTAACACGCTTGGAATTTGTAGATCTGGTTTCTCTCAGATTGTATCTGTGGAATGCCATTTTGTATTTCGCTAAAGTATATTATACTATTTCGCTGTAGTATACTGAAGTATTTCTACTATAGTATTCTATAATATATTTCCTTAACATTTTATCACAAGTATTTAACTATAACAGTTCACTATAACTTTAGTATTTCATTTCAGTATTTTATTACAACATTTTACTAAAGTATTTTACTGTAGGAACCCTAAGGTATATTATAGTATACTAGTAAAGTGATACAATACATGTATAAGTTCTATAATGCGATGCATATTAGCGCTTTGCGATATCAACATATTTCGCTACTCATAAAGCACAAATATACCAATGTTATTCGGCATTTGCTCCATTAGCATTCCGCTGTAAGAACGGACACACGCTATATGTATTTTTTTCGGGATATTGTATGGGTATTAAAGTCCTCTTGTACGTATTTGCTTTCTATGCGGTAGAGCTTACGGTGTCATATACGTGTACAGTGTATAAACTTCTACTTGTTAATAGAAATATGGAAGAAAATGTAATTTCCCTGCATGGTATGACAGAAAATGTAATTTCCCTGCATGGTAAGTACCTCGATAATAACATTGTACTGTCAGCCTTGTTTGACATTCTGTCATAACTGCAGACAAGTAGTCTATCTGGCAAGCATATTTAAAACTTTGCCTCCATTGGGCTACGACGTTCTAAACGAACTTGTCACTCTCTCGTGCAAATAAATTTATAATGACGAATAGAATTATGTCCTTAGTCTACGTAAAGCGATTACCGAATTTCAGAGAAATACATAGACAGATCACAGACACAGACAGAGCATCGGGTAACGAAACACTCTGGACGAGATCCTGGCTGACGTCAGTAGAGAAAACGAATACGAGGAAATTTAAACTATAGGAAGTTCGGAAGAAGAGGAAATTGAAAAAGGATACGAACTCTCGAACACATTCATTAATAGATCTATGAATTACAAGTGCATGATCTAAGAATCTGCTCGAATTTAATCTTCCCGGAATTTTCGATTAGTCACCCCTGCACCCATGTTCCGGTAAATTCACTTTTATTCTAGCGTTTCGATTTATAAGAATTACCCCGTGAAGTTCTGCACTCATTTGCAAGTTCACACTCTCTATTCAAGTGTCCTGCATGGTCGAGGTACATGTAGCTATAAAATCTCCTTTCAAAGGCCAACAAAACTGCTGTAGCATACATTCATGCTGCTCAACCCATACCAACAGTCACAAAGGGGTTACCTCCCCTGTATCTATAAAAAAAAGTGATGCTCTCACGTTTAGCTTTGTGGTGCTGCAATCGCAGTGAACTCAGATAAAATATCACAGAATTTTATATCTCACATCAGGGCTATAGAAATCTCATGCGAATTTCAAACTACATCTGTTAGACAATCAGAGGGATATCTGGAAGAAACAACTTGCAACTGACACCCCTG
The DNA here is from genome assembly GCA_036873755.1 of Hanleya hanleyi. Taxonomy (NCBI): domain Eukaryota; kingdom Metazoa; phylum Mollusca; class Polyplacophora; order Lepidopleurida; family Hanleyidae; genus Hanleya; species Hanleya hanleyi. The sequence goes on along the minus strand of JAVTVY010055885.1, from coordinate 6,111 downwards.
CAATTACACAAATGGGCACGTGAACCACGCCACAATATCCAAATAAGGCAATATACCCAGACATAGTGGGTGATAAACACTCTTTCCCAGAAGGCTCAAATGTTGTGCAAGCTCCCGTAAGCCGTATGCAGGCCCGTAGCCAAGGGGGGTTTTCTGGGTTCGGGCGAACCCCCCTTTTGGAAATTTTATATATTTTTCTCATATAAATGTCCTTTCAAACACTGAAGCGAACCCCCTATTTGCCCCTTTTCCCCATACAGCAAACCCCCTGATGTGCCCTTTTGGAGTGAAGGCGAACCACCCCTCAGTAAATCCTGTCTACGGCCCTGGTATGACCCCACAGACGACTGCATATTTCAAAAGCATCACAGGAACCAAAAGTGATCCCTGTGAGGATTTGTATCCCAAACCAGGCAAAGACCGTGTCTCCAGCAAAGTTGTAAATATCCCTACATTCAGGTTACAGCTGACATCAAGCATTGTCAATTTGAAAATCATTTGCGTACACTTCGCCATCCATAAGATGGCTTGCGAATCGTGTGTCTCCATTATCGCGGAGCGATATCCGATATTTTACCGGATTCTGTTCGGCCTTCATCCGGCGGAGAACAAACTGGAGAAATCTGATAAATTACAGGTTTTCATACGACTTCGGAAACAGATATTGCCTGGGCTTACAAAACCTATAGGTATGAATAACTTTCGTATCATTCAAGAGGTGTGGTAGATCTGTAATTTTGAATAAGTAGGACATCACATGACTCGAAAATGGCGGGCTACGTTGGGATTACGTCAGTAGACTTTAGCTGATTGACTGACGAAACACGTGGTATTGATTTCTGGGAATTCCCTCTTGCAGTTGCCGAAAGTAGGCTGAACATGGATACACACGATCCCAGGGTCAGTCTTACCGCGTATAGATGACCCAGATGGTTACAGGTTGTTTGAAAATATAAGTATTGTCGAGAACAATGGAAAAAAATAACGAAATAAAACAGTGTTCTAGTAAATCTGCTGTCGGTATTATCTGACTGATTTACTCGGGGAAAAATATAATAGATATTTCCAGAGCTTCAAAGTTTGCACATTCATTTAAAAGTACGCAACATCCATCTCTCTTTCTGAAGAAGTTGAACTTGTTAACAGATCTGATTTATGCAGAATTTGAAAATACTCAATTCTCCAGGAAATGCTGGGTGTTATAGCACAAGAAAGTTTATCCTTTTTGATGCGGCATATTCGTTTCAGAAATTGTTACTTCCGCTATCGCTCAACCTTTAGAATGTTCACCGGAACTGTCATTCTTATCACTTAAAGGCCCATTCTCACGATGCAATTTGTAGTACCAACTCGACAGGGGAATTCCCCGATTTGTAGCATGCAACTAATCGCGTGAAACAGAACCTGTTCTATTTCCTACGATTTGTAGCATGCGACTAAAATCGTAGGAGTGATCTGACGATGCAGCAGAGTTGTATGCTACAAGTTGTTACTACAAATCGCACCGTGAGAATGGGCCTTAATCAGGACACAAATATCATTGAAATTTTCAGCTGCGATTTGTGTAATTGTATTATCGAACTACTGGATTAGTTTTGGGAACGGAATAAGCAGCACTCAAAGCTGGATCATATCGTCTCGCTGACTCGCTATATGTCACAATGTGCTACTGGAGCAAGGTTAGCAAGATGGCAACACAAATAAACCAACCTATGGTGGCTGATATCTGCCATGTCGTATCATCGTACTATCGCCTTATTTTTACTGGAGCGATGGTACGATGATGCGATGGTACGATGCGATGGCACGATGCGATGGTACGATGGTACGATGCCATGGTACGATGGCACGATGCGATGATACGATGGCACGATGCGATTGTACGATGGTACGATGGTACGATGGGAATTCCTCCATCGTACCATCGTACCATCGCATCGTGCCATCGTATCATCACATCGTGCCATCGTATCCTCGCATCGTGCCATCGCATGGCACCATCGTACCATTGCATCGTGCCATTGTACCATCGCATCGTGCCATCGTACCATCGCATCGTGCCATCGCGTCGTACCATCGTACCATCGCTCCAGTAAAAGTAGGGCGCTAGTACGATGATACGACATGGCAGATATCAGCCACCATACTAACCCTAGAATTATTGTACTCACGTATATGGAGCATGTTTCCGTTACAAAATGTAATCCCATTTTTAAAATGTAACGATTGTCTGGGGTATACCAGTTGTGCAAACTAAGGAAGGCACTGTCAAATGCGACTGCTCATTCTCCATCGCAAGGCTTAGCCTTTTAATTTGGTGCTAAGTTTATCATATGAATTAGGTCTTTGGATAATGAACTTTGAAATTCTTCAGTGAACGATTGTTGAATATTGAATTACGGACTAGAAGCTAGCTAGTATTTTGTCCCTATAGGGTTAACATGGTTACATTCTGCAAATATTTTCTCCCTTTGTGTCGTTTGTTCACATCGTTCATCACTTTCCATTAGATGACAGGCCTATTACATCATTTCTCTTGAATATTTTCACCTAATTCTGCTAAATCCAGTATTACTTTCTGGAAAGGTTTTGCCAGGTCATTTAAGATGTCCACATGAACATAAATAGAAGCGTTACTGATATACAAATTAGACAAAGGCGAAAAGGGAGACTATAGAACATTTAAAAAAATTTGCCCAATTGTTAAAATTTTATGGAATGTATTTCGGAGATGGTTGCCCGCGACAAATTAGATGCCAGATTACAAACGAAAAAAATATGTTTCTGAGAAAGACAACAAGAGTTATAGTATATCCTGATATCAGTATGTAAAAATACCTTTACACAAGCAAATTCAAAAATACAGCAATTTTAATGGTGTAATATAAATTTCGAGAACAGTATAAAATGGAAAATATGGCAATTATTAATTTCACAACGGAAAATTTCTTTTAAATATGGCATATACTTCCCCAGGCTATAAATTATCTTATGAACTAGATTATACATGTATCTCGAGGTTTAGAATTTACATTTATTTATAATATTTGAGATCTGTTCTCGTTTACATGCAAGACAAGATCGTGCATTTCGACATGCTTGATGTATATTATATTGAATTTACAACTATTTCTTTATTATAAATCTATTCTTGTTTACCAGGACATCTTGTATTTCAAAATGGAGGACTTAATATTTCATATGATCTGTAATTTTATCTTCGTCAATATATTGTTTTATATGTATGTTGCTGTATTTGCTCTATTCATAGTAGTTGTTCGGATCTGTAATTGGCATCTTCATTTTATCCAGCCAATTTCTACGTTCCCACTTCGAACCTGCCTTGATTTATCTGACCCCTTCAGCGTTCAAAATCCGAGTTGTAAATTTCACCAGCTAACGACAGAAGAACCAATCAGAACGTACACATCGATTGCGAGTGAAGTCACATAAAGTTACATCATCCTCTATTAGCGGCGTCCTTCCTCCTAATATGGTGCCCATTAATTAGGTCAGCCAATCAATAACGCTCTTGTGCGATCCATTTCGAATTTCAAATATTTTCGAGGTCAGTGACGTCTCGTGTCTATTTATAAGTTATTTGAACATTGAAGGGGTCCAGATATATCAAGGGAAGTTCGAAGTGGGAACGTAGAAATTGGCTGGATAAAATGAAGATGGTAATTGGGTGCATGTCTGTTTATCTTTGCTACAAATCAGTATTTCAACAGTAGTTGGTAAGTTGTTATTGATAAATTGTTGTGGAGAATCAGGGCTGAACCGTCGAATGAAATACCATTGTGAGCAACTCTTCTCTTTCGAATTCTTTAGCAATGCACCAATAATATTGGCTGAGACTATATTTCATCAATTGTCTAACTTCCCAAACATACTGACAGAGACTATATAGTTCCACAATTGTCTAACTCACCAATCATATTAACGGAGAATATATAGTTCCTCAATTGTCTGACTCAACAATCATATTGACAGAGACTATATAGTTCCTCAATTGTCTAACTCACCAATCATATCCACGGAGAATATATAGTTCCTCAATTGTCTAACTCACCAATCATATTGACAGAGACTATATAGTTCCTCAATTGTCTGACTCACCAATCATGTTGACAGAGACTATATAGTTCCTCAATTGTCTGACTCACCAATCGTATTGACAGAGAATATAGATCCTCAATTGCCTGACTCACCAATCATATTGACAGAGACAATAGTTCCCCAATTGTCTAAGTCACCAATCATATTGACAGAGACTATAGTTCCCCAATTGTCTAACTCACCAATCATATTGACAGACTATAGTTCCCCAATTGTCTGATTCACCAATCATATTGACAGAGACTATATAGTTCCTCAATTGTCTAACTCACCAATCGTATTGACAGAGACTATAGTTCCCCAATTATCTAACTCACCAATCATATTGACAGAGACTATAGTTCCCCAATTGTCTAACTCACCAATCATATTGACACAGACTATAGTTCCCCAATTGTCTAACTCACCAATCATATTGACAGACTATAGTTCCCCAATTGTCTGACTCACCAATCATATTGACAGAGACTATATAGTTCCTCAATTGTCTAACTCACCAATCGTATTGACAGAAACTATAGTTCCCCAATTGTCTAACTAACCAATCATATTGACAGAGACTATAGTTCCCCAATTGTCTAACTCACCAATCATATTGACAGAGCCTATACATGTAGTTCCCCAATTGTCTAACTCACCAATCATATTGACAGAGACCATAGTTCCCCAATTGTCTAACTCACCAATCGTATTGACAGAGACTATAGTTCCTCAATTGTCTAACTAACCAATCATATTGACAGAGACTATAGTTCCCCAATTGTCTAACTCACCAATCATATTGACAGAGAATATAGTTCCCCAATTGTCTGACTCACCAATCGTATTGACAGAGACTATAGTTCCCCAATTGTCTAACTCACCAACCATATTGACAGAGACTATAGTTCCCCAATTGTCTAACTCACCAATCATATTGACAGAGACTATAGTTCCCCAATTGTCTAACTCACCAATCATATTGACAGCGACTATAGTTCCCCAATTGTCTGACTCACCAATCATATTGACAGAGACTATAGAGTTCCTCAATTGTCTAACTGACCAATCATATTGACAGAGACTATAGAGTTCCTCAATTGTCTAACTCACCAATCATATTGACAGCGACTATAGTTCCCCAATTGTCTAACTCACCAATCATATTGACAGAGATAATTAGTTCATCAATTGTCTAACTCACCAAACATACTGACAGAGACTATAGTTCCCCAATTGTGTAACTCACCAATCATATTGACAGCGACTATAGTTCCCCAATTGTCGAACTCACCAATCATATTGACACAGACTATATAGTTCCTCAATTGACTAACTGACCAATCATATTGACAGAGACTATATAGTTTCTCAATTGTCTATTTCACCAATCATATTGACAGAGACTATTAGTTCATCAATTGTCTAACTCACCAAACATACTGACAGAGACTATATAGTTCCTCAATTGTCTAAGTCCCCAATCATATTAACAGAGAATATATAGTTCATCAATTGTCTAAATCATCAATCATATTGACAGAAACTATAGTTCCTCAATTGTATAACTCACCAATCATATTGACAGAGACCATAGTTCCTCAGTTGTCTAACTCACCAATCATATTGACAGAGACTATAGTTCCTCAATTGTCTAACTCACCAATCATAGTGGCAGAGACTATAGTTCCTCAATTGTCTAACTCACCAATCATAGTGGCAGAGACTATAGTTCCTCAATTGTCTAACTCACCAATCATATTGACAGAGACTAAAGTTCCTCAATTGTCTAACTCACCAATCATATTGACAGAGACTATAGTTCCTCAATTGTCTGACTCACCAATCATACTGACAGAGACTATAGTTCCTCAATTGTCTGACTCACCAATCATATTGACAGAGACTATAGTTCCTCAATTGTCTAACTCACCAATCATATTGGCAGAGACTATAGTTCCTCAATTGTCTAACTCACCAATCATATTGGCAGAGACTATAGTTCCTCAATTG